>JAFFZH010013817.1:0-14290 GCA_018420115.1 Euura saliciscinereae | reverse complement strand
CAGGGGCCCAACAGGCAATCCTTGGCAAGTGTTGCCTGATAGCATCCGGATCCGGGGCCCAGCAGGCAAACCTTGGCTAGTGTTGCCTGATAGCATTCTGACCAGGGGCCCAGCAGGCAAATCTTGGTAAGTGTGGCCTGGAAGCCTCCTGCCCAGGGCCATATCAGGAGTGCCCCTGTTAGGGATACCTCATGGGACCCTACTCAGGACCACAGCAGGTTTGTCTTACTCAGGACCGCCTGAACAAAGCTCAATCAGGGCCTGATAGCACATCAGGCTAGCCCTATCAAATTTCTACTCGGGACTGGGTTGTAAAAAGCGTTGACCTGTTATTAATTATCACACCATGAGCCACTGCTTGCTAGTCAGTTATCATCGTTTCTACGATCGGTGTTGTTTTTCTCCAATAAACTTATCCAAAAAAAAAAACTTCAATAATCAAACCGCAAGATGGGTTCAAGTTCAAGTTAACAAGAATACGGGAGAGATTCGGTGTTAGTTGATGAACGTCGAACAGAAATTTACAAACACAATATCAAAGCTTGAACAGTTTGATCAGTTCGTACTCATCGCACAGGGATAATAGTATAGTATTGTGCAACTCGTGCAGGAAGTTGGCGATTCTTGATGAGTGAGAGTATGGCGCACGAGTCGCAGGCGAGTGTCACGAGTCGTAACTGATATCAACAAACTCTGATTGTCACAGTACATTTCAGTTTAGGTTTGACCATGGGCCATGGTCTAGCGCAGATTAATTAATGGTCAATCAAACTCCGGCAGTCAAGTCAAGTTTTCGCTAAATCTCTACGTTTCGAATGGCGCCACTGTAAGGCCGGATGGTCGCGCCGCTTAGAGCGACTTATAGAAAACAGTAATTCTATAAAATACACCACAAAAATGACGATATCTTGAGAAGGGATCAACGGACTTCAATAAAATTTTGTATCATATGGTCTTTCGGATCGCCGAATAGAACACGAATCTGAAGTCAATTTTGCAAATACAAAATGGCGATTCCGATTTGCTGCGAAAAACACTGAAAACATTCGAAATCTTACGGAAATTGGTACTCATAGGTTTTTTCAACCGCTAATCAAGAATCTGAGGTCATATTCGCGAATTTCAAAACAGCAGAGAACAAAATAAATAACGGGAAGTTCTAAGGCTGGCGCACAGTCAGCCCAAACCCTCTTGTTTATGCCTGTTTTCGATGCGTGTAGCGGCACTTTGAACACCTAAGAATGACCCTGGAAGATTCGTCACGAATTCTGAATCACTCTATATATTAATGACATCTTTGAAACGTCTCTTTCCGTGCCGTTAAGTGCCGTTTTAATGCCTGTGTCGTGACAAATGTTTATCAAGAAAAAGGAATTAAAAGTCAATCCGACGCCACCTGACAATTGTCTCATTATCTCGTTAATGAGATGCAAATGAACGTGCACATAGAAACTGCTGTACGACGTGGTAAACTGCGGTTTAATCACTTTCAGTGTTTTGCGCAGAATTATGTGGAATACATAACTGATAACCAACAGGATATATGGATCGAAGTTATAGAATTATGTATACCTCAGATCAGATGGAACAAGAGCGTTGAAATTCACCAACGCAGTGTGGAACCAGCTGTTTATACAGATTGGGACGCAATACTCACCTAATTATTGTGTATAGCTATCGACATTTTAGAAAGATAAGATTGGAATCGACGCGAATTATTAAATCATTTCGAATCGATCGAAACTACTTTCAAATAACCTGAATTACTAAATTAATATCATTTCCATAGAAATTAGTTGCCTCTTCAAATTTTTTCAACCATTTGTTAGCAATAGTTTGAAGGTTTATCGTTTATCTTTATTCCCTCGGAAACGCGCGTGTTTAGCCAATAATGTTCTTTCTTCGAAAATATATTTCATTTAAAATTAAAAAACTTTCAAACAGAATAAAATTTCATGCCACCGAATTGGGCTTGAAAATTCCAGGGATTTGCAACTAATTCGATGAAATCGTGGTTTCTGGTTATTTTTATATAGGGATCGTAATCTGTAAGATAAGTCCATCGTATATTTTGAAATTACTATCGTTGTTAAAAGATTATGATTATTTTTCTTGAGACGTATTCTTAAAAACTGCACAAAATGGTAATTGTCGATGTCAAGCGGTGGTCGCGGCCATGATTGTGAGTTTCGCCCGTTGATCATGGCCGCGACCACCGCTTGACATCGACAATTACCATTTGCTGCAGTTTTCAAGAATACGTCTTCATTGTTGCATGAAACAAAGAAGTTTTCTGATATACATCTTCGGAATTCCATCTAGAATTGCGCTGTTGGTTCCCTTTCCGCGCTCGTGACGCGTAGGCTTTGCTATCAGTGAAAACAAGTGAAAACCGGGTACGGTCGGTAAAGAAGAGTAAAGAATGACTGGAGCATGCTCTTGAACCACTTCGGTAACTCAGAGCAGACTTCGCTTGATCTCGCTAACTTACTCTCTCGGTGTGAAATAAGTCAGGGGCAAATACATCACAAATTCGTGAGAATGTATACCTATATGATTATGAAGAAAAAGTTCAAGAAACATGAATAATAATTGTGGTTGTTATTGAAAAATTAACGTACCTGAAATGTTTATTTTGAAACGTTTTTCCTTCAACTCGGACTCTGGTAGTGGGTTGTGGTTAATGAAAATTCGTGTTTCATATTTATAAGATGTTAAAATGTAATGTAGGTATCACAGCTATGAATTTTGAAGCCTATTCAATATTCAAACGCGATGCAACACGTGAAAACGGCGAAAAACGCCGAAAAAACTTTTATTTTCGAAAATCGGCTATATCTTGCGTTTAAAAAAAGTACTGGGGATGCCGCTTTGGGAGAAGTTAGTACGCTTCATGTACAAAAACATATAAAAAAACGAGCGAAAAAAAAGATGTGGTGTTTTGAGATATTTTGACTTGAAAATTTTCGAATCTTTTCAGTTTTTTCAAAATTGTGGACTCGCATTGCAATAAAATCAAAAACTATACATGCCACCTGAAAGGTGAGGAAATTCTGAACATTTTAAAAAAAAATCGTCAAAATCAGTCCATTTGGCTGAATTTTACAGCAGTTTTGCTGAAATTCGTTTTAAAAAGACTGATTTTCTCGCCAAATTAAAAATTAATAAATACGGACGGAGGAAATAGATAACGTTTGAAAAAACTACACGATATACCAGCAGATGTGATAGGTAAAAAAGTGCCGGAGACTAATCAGCCCAATTAATAAAATAAGATTCAGCATATCTTTACCGCAAAAGGATATTGAAGACAAACTGTGGGCTTCGCGCCTCAAAAATTGGTTCCACGGCTGATCATTCCCTTAGAAGTCGAATTTAAAAAAATGCTCAAACTACTTTCTAGGTATTTCAATAAGCAATTGTTTGACGCAAATACGAAGTCGATATCTTATCGGACTGAGGAGATATTCATGAATACGCGAAAACACGTTTTAACCCCTTTTCGTCCCCTTAGGGAACGAATTTCGAAAAATCGCTTCTTAGTGGGTGATTGCGTCGCCGAGGGAACATGTTGATCAAATTTCAAGTTTCTAGGTCAAGGAGTTCGGCCTGGGCGTTGATACCACTGTAGAATAGGTATAGACAGGAGATACTGGTGGCCCCGCCAGCAGACCGTGTAAAACAAAAAATAAGGGTATACACCAGTGTAAATATACCGAATAGTTTAATAAGTAGGTAAATAATTGACAAGCACTATACTATACTAGTTGGTAAGATAGTCAATAAGTAGAATAAGAAACGAATAAATATTACGGATCGATCGATTTTTGCAGGCCGTTTTTTCTGATCTTTTGTCATAATTATACTGAAACCCAACTTCCGGTCTTTCGCAGTTCACCCCCACAATGCGGACTCAATGGCGAACAAACCAGACACTGTTCCGGTCTCGTTCAAATATTGTTGCATCCCGATGGTCCTGAGCGTCTGGAACTTGTAGCCGATCTCAACGGTGAATGTAGCGGACGCTTTTTCGTGAGCGGCTGTGATCTTGTGAGAATACTCGTCCATGGCCTCTTTCGACTTATTATCGCTGTGAATCGCTCTCGCGAGGATGCTGACCTCTTCGAAAATTGCCGCCAACGCAGCGTCTATCGCGGCCTCCGTCTTCGCCTGCATGCAGGCAATCGCGGGCTTCCCCTCGTCCGGAATCGGTCGGGACCCGTTTATCATGGCGCTGTAGAACAGTTTGATCGCGCTCACGCCCCCTTCGCGCGCCAATTTCGAGTGCCTCGCGATTCGGGACTTCGCTTGTTGGTAATTCTTACCCTGCGCTGCCTTTATCCCCTCGAATATGTTCCGGTTGACGTTCCAACGTCCCTCGGTCGCGATCGGAACGACCATCGAGATGTTCAGCTCCGGTTGGATGATCCGGATCGCCTCGCAGTTCGGCAAGACTCCGTTCAACGGTCCCGTGAACGATTCGTTCATCGCGAGCTGGGCCCGCATCTCGGCGTTTTTAGGGTCGGCGTTGCTTCCGTCGAATCTTTCGGCCAGGACGGTGAGAATCTCGGTGTACGCGACCTGAGCGGTTCTCAGATACCCGGTGCGTTCGGTAGTCTCGGCGAATTTCATGGTTTCGAATGCAGTTTTTATCTTCGTCGATGACGAACAGGATCCCGGCGTGCCGAAGACTACGGAGGTTCGCGCCACGACGGCGAATACCAAGAAGATGCTCGACTTGCTTGCCATTTTGGTTCAGTGCAATTTTCCTCGGTCGTGCCCGGCTTTTATATCCGTCCGAATTGACGATGTTGAAGCAATTGTCCATTAGCATTTTTTATCAAATGATGTCAAATGTCGAGTGTATCGTTACTCGTAAATTATTGATAAGGACGATGCATCGAAGCCAAATGCGTAAATTGATATTTGCATAGCTAGCAAAGTCTGAATATGGGCGTACCCGGATTTTTGGGAGTATCGTACTGCAGAAAATTAACGCATAAATTCGACGAGCTATGCTGCAATCTAAATGTGCGTTGAAATGTCTACTTTGCGGTGGGTGAGGAGCCATATTCATCTTAAGCGTTAGCGCAGTCCCCAGGGTCAAAATAAATATGCTATTTGAAAGACACCGTACCAAACTATTTTTTTTTTTTTTTTTTTTTATGATAAAATTGAAAAAGTTATGAATTTTCGAGTAGAAAACCGTGTTTTCACTATTTTTTTCAACACTTTTTTTATCAGGAATTTTTTTAAGTACTTGAAACAAAAAAGAAAAGAATTCAAGTTTCATAGACGAAAGCATATTTTTCAATCTTCAAAATATGTCCCTCAAGTTTTATACGAAAATACAACACGTTAGTCTTGCTCCAGTAATCGCGCAAAGTTGACTCCGGTCAAATTGACCCGGTGTTATCATTATGATAGCTTACCGAGGGGTTATCATTGCGGGTTAAAATATTACGTCTTTTAAGAAGAGTAACGTAAAGAAAATCCGGTATTCGACTGTTCAAATTTCCCGCCTTGCGGTGTTTCAACGCTGCATGAAAAACGCCGTCGTTTTTTTTTTTAACTTCCTGTTTCTATGTTTTCAGGGAAAAAGGGAAGATATTGTAATCAACCAGGAAATAAAAAGTTCAGTTTTCACTGAATCTCCACGTTTTGAGGTCCTGCAGAGAATCACCTCCGACTATTTTCAGTTTTACGTCCGACGATATATCTTGAGAACGGATCAACGTATTTGAATGGAATTTGTTACCACATAGTTTTTCGCATAGCTTATCACGAATCTGAAATCAGTTTTGCGAAATTTAAAATGACGGATCCAATTTTCTGGGAAAAAAACACTAAAAACATTCGAAACTTTATGAAAATTGGTACTCGAAGGTTTTTTGAATTGGTGGAATTGGTACTTGAACTGTCAGTAGCCGTAACTAAAACGGGCGGAAAGTGATGGCCTCGTATCGGCTCGACCGTGGTGCTTTCAAGTTGGAACATTAATTGTTGAGATAAAAATGACGGAGTTGACAGCTGGATGACCGCGGAAGGTGCATGATATCGCGTGTATTGTGGAATGATTTATGAATCGGTATAATCAGAAGTGAAGCGACGACACGCTGATACCAAGATATCGTATATGAATTAAATTTCTAATTGTTTCAATTATTACTATAAAAGGTATTAAAATAGGTGGTGTATTGTACATGAAATGAGATTATCTGAGGGTCTGATGCGAAAAAAAAGACCTTCATAAAAAATTAATTAAATTCTATTATTTTGATAATTTTTTTCTTTTGAGAGAAAAGTGGCAATAATCTGGAAAGCCATGTCGTTCGACCTGAAAAGAAGGTAGGTAAATTTTGAATTTGTAGAATATTTAATTGTACCTGTAACATTCTATTCTTCTATAAAAGTTCGTTTTGAGTCTACGTGAACGACAGGTAACACAGCAAACAATGGGACAATGGTTGACAACATGTCATAAGCACGGCCATAAAGTCACTACGTTGTTGTAGTAATTTCATTGGACTTTGGGACATAATTGGTGACCAGATGTGGACTCATCTAAAGTAAAAATTTCCTAACCCATTCAAAATCCTGTTTATTTGAATGAAACACCATAAAACAGGTGTACTTGCAAATGTATATTAAGAAACTTCATGTTCGACGGCTCCAACCCGTGAAGACCTTTCTCGAAAGTTTTAACCGATTGGAACATTCGACCAAAAATCCAAAATATAACGCTTGGCATTGCCAACCAAATTACAGGTGTATGTTAAGTTGCCTATCGCGGGCGCTTCAGATTCATTTTCCCTGGGATTATTTTAAACTTTTAAAAAATACATAGAACGAAAAAATTGGCGTATTCCGGATCATTAAAAAGGATGCAAAGATTGGAAAAATCTTTAAAATTTAGAAAAGTTTTCGGGAAAATACTCCTCAGTGTATGATAATATGAGCAAAAAAATAAAAATTAAACACCGCTCAATAAACCCCCAAGAAAATCGCGAGATGAGACATAAAAATTGTTATGACAAGGAGAGTTATAGGCGAGAAAAAAAAGATCTCTTCGAATGTAGGGTGTGGATATATTGGAAGGGATTAAAAAAAAAATAGAGCGTCGAAGACATAAATATTGAGAATTCTATGAATTTTCGATAAAAACATCAATTTTAGTAGGGTTGTCAGAGGCTCCAGGCCTTTTCCGGAAACCCCGACGGCCAAGGAAAAGGACTAGACGGGCTGGACCGTGGTGGAAGTATTACATGGTGTGCTCAGAATGCAGCGTTCTCTTTCTAAAATCTTCCCCCTCTCTCACTCGGCGGACGATATTCGCGTCATTGCCGCCAACCCACGGAATTCCCTAGAATATCTGGTAATTTAACGCCGTGATGTTTTCAGTTTGGCTGAGTAAACTATAAATACCCGAAAGTTTATTTAATGTCCGTCCGTAAATGAGGTTATTGAATTATCCAACGTTCTAAGGTGAATGAGTTATTAATTATTTGGTTTTCTCTCAATTGAGGAGGAGGTTTGAGGTTATCGTACTCATAACAACTTGTGAACCAACCAGCGCATGCGTATTCAGTCGCTTACTAATCCATCACGGATCGTGTGTAAAGATGCAGAAAGAGATGGAGCGCATACGGTACTGAGTGGAGCGACAAGGACAAACAACTCAGTTGTACCAATGTTTCAACGTGAAAATATTTTCCTTTTTCGCAGTTGGTACCTTAGCGCTGATATTCCGTTTCTCGTGTCCAAAGGGGCGGAGTTTGTGAGTTCTGAGCACACCATGTAATACTTCCACCATGGTTCTGACTGACTTGTTGCTAGGCACCGCAGCGCCTCCTAGCGCCCGCTATCTGTAGCCTGGCGCGGATATTACAATAATAATATCACTGAACTATAATATAACTGGAACGCTGGCGGCGGTGGTGGGGGTTCCGGCGAGAGAGATAGCTCTCGGGGTCGGTGTTGTCTCTTTCTATCAGCTACTGCGCATGCGTCGGACAGTCTCAGCTAAAATGTAATCCACGTATACGTAATTCGCGATTAATTTCAGTTATGATTAGTCGCAGGTTATGAGGATACACGAAAAACAAGTTACACTACTACCGGATAAATATTTTCCAAGTAAAATTTTCTCAACATTTAGTAATGAGTATATAAAGTTTGAATAATTGAGCTAATGTAAGTCTGCGTATAGGTTATGTACATCGTAATACAAGCAGAAGGTAAAAGGGCTGTATGAACAACGAATTAACTTTTTGACAGACTGTACGCCGTGCGAGAGAGACAACACGGCCACCGAGAACCCTCTCTCTCGCCGGAAAGCCAGGCCGTATACCGAGCTATGCCGCCAGCGTTCCAGTTATATTATAGTTCAGTGAATAATATATGCATGTCTAGAATCAATAAAAATGTAACCTCACCTTCTATACACGTATAAAAAAGATACACTTTTATATATTGAAATACTACGAATTCAAAAAACAAATAAAAAATCGATAAACACAACAACACGTGACGTTTTTTGCACATTTGATTCTGACCCTCTCTGGTCCGATTCCGGGAACGAGAGATTAGAGACATTCGTCAACGACCACACCATGTTGAACGCACCGGTTCTCGTCCGATCACCGAAGTTAAGCAACATTGGGCGCGGTCAGTACTTGGATGGGTGACCGCTTGGGAACACCGCGTGCCGTTGGCATCATTTTTTTGTTTCATTTTTCTTATATTCAATAAGAAATGGCTGCGTCTGCCAGCTCCCATTTTTTTGAATATGTACTTTTTCATTTTTCCAGAAAACTGTGTTGATTGTGTCACACAATTTGTGTCAACAAGGCAATCTACTTTTCGTCCTCTCTCTCTCTGCTCTCCTTCCAACCAACCAACCAATCGGTCAATGTTATACAGCGACCACACTTCTGGGACTCGAAGAGATTCGAAGTCCTATGCACAGCGTGAACGACGAAGATGACGCTGAACCCAAGCATCCAAACCACCTCCTTGAAGAAACTTGAAACTTAAAAAAGGAGGAGCTATAGTTAGGACCCAAAAAAGCAGTAAACCAGTCGAACTTTCTACGATACTAGATGAAAGTAATAACGCAGCATGCAGCAGCGATCCTGCAAATGTCTTGAAGTGACTCACGAGCCCCCCGACTTCACGTGTGCGGCGTCTGGCCTGCAGACCACCCACAATAAATATTATACGACAGGACCTAGAGTGTAAAAAATATTTGTTGTGAACTTCCAAGAATGTATTATTGAAAGTTTTATTCACATACAGGAGTCATGAAAATCAATTTACATTTTCGTAAAATGAATTTCCAAATATCATGAAAGTTTTGAAGAATATATTGAACGCATTAATAACGAGAAGCACAACGAGACGAGGAACAAGTTTTTACGCAATAGAAAAACTCTAGACTCATCTTATCAAAGGTCTGAATAATATGTAGAAATGTTGACCCTCTCGTCAGAAAAACAATGCCACCATTGGCAAGCATGCACGGCTCATCCGGAATAGAGAAAATTCTAGAAGCATTATAAGCACATCAATTTTGAACTCGATCAAACAGACGCAATCATCCTTATAGTCAAAACTATGCAGATGAAATAAGATCGGTAGCTCAAAAGAATCAAGGAAGAATTAACTCTACCTAGTCATCAACCCAACATCGAATTTATTGCGAATGCAATGATTGCAACCAGCGAAAAATTATGAGACGGGATGGAAAAAAAATAATAAATCAATCTTCGCAGTAAGGGGTCGTCCACATATCGATGGCAGTATGGAAGAACGTGACATCTCAAATTGTGCCAGAAGAACGTGACATCTCAGATTGTGCCAGAAGAAGGTGACATCTCAAATTGTGCCAGAAGAACGTAACATCTCAGATTGTGCCAGAAGAACGAGACATCTCAAATTGTGCTAGAAGAACGTGCCATCTCAAATTGTGCCAGAAGAACGTGACATCTCCTGTATTTGGGCATACGATATGTCACGTTCTTCTGGCACAATCTGAGATGTCACGTTCTTCCATACTGCCGTCGATATTACACATAAGATAAGTACGTAACACGATTTGAGGGAGTTGGTGGAAGTACGTTACGGTTTGTTACGTCAGGGGGGAGGGGGCCTCAAGTTTTGTTACATAACAATTGAAACACAGCTTTTTTGGCCCCACGGCCCATGGAAGTTTGTAACCGTTTGTTGTATATAGGTACAGCTTCTTAAAATAAAGTGGCAGCATTGAGACGTATGAATCTTCCATTTAGCTCCCACGAATAAAAAACACTTGAATTTGTTAGCAAAAAACACAATCGTAAACTGTTACGTAACAAGTAGGGGGGAGAGGGAGGGTTGATCCTTTATTATGGCCCGGTACATGGGGGGGGGGGGGGGGGGGTCAAAAATGGCTGAAAATCGCGTTACGTAATATGTGGACGACCCCTAATCGGTACCGAAATTTTTTTGTTTCCTTTGCTTTTGCGTACGAATTTCAAAATGAAGAAATATCATGCAAAGGATATGAATGGGGAGGCTTAGAACTTAGACAGATTGTGGTAGGTAATATAATGCATATTTACATGTGTGATAATATTATTCTCCGGAAAATACGATTTTTGATTTATTTTTGAACTATCATATGTTATCACCTTTTTTTGCTTATTAATATTTTTTGGAAATTCAAACGCCACTTCCAAGTGTAGAAAATCGCCCACAAATTGGGACTAAAGTCAGTATCTGAAACCGATCGTACCTAGAGATAGAAAATAGCAGGGCATATCCTCGGAAAAATGGGACTTTTTTAATCGTTTTTTGACCAGTCTCATATCGCGTGTCTAATGGCATGAGGTCGTAAGCGCCAAAAACACGATTTTGGTGGCAAAATGTCGTAGGTATAATTCTTTGTTTACGCCATTCGCTCTGAAAACGGTGAAAACGTATAAATCAATTGAAATTACGAGATCGAAAAATGTAATTAGTGCAAAAGGTCGTTAGTTTGGCGGATACGTCGTTCTTTAATTACAATTTTTGAGGAAAGTTAAAGAACAACGTAAAGGCAAAACGTCGTAGGCGCTATTTGTTTCATAATTTTCCCAAATAGTTGTAAAAACTCGTGAAACATAAAGAAAAATCGAAATCGACAACGTTTCGAAAATTCATAGAAAAAAAATACCAAGGTAAAAGCAGAAGGACGTAAGCGCCAATTTTTTAGTAAAATTTTGGCTCCTGAGCCAACTTCGGATCAACGAGTCGTGAGGAAGTTTAATATTGGGTCAATTAAAAGCAGAAGGTGGTAACCAACGAAATTTTATTAACAAAATGGCGGTTACGCCTTCTGCTTTTACCTTGGTATTTTCTTTCTATAAATTTTCGAAACGTTGTCGATTTCGATATTTCTTTGTGTTTCACGAGTTTTGATAACTATTTGGAAAAATCATGAAAAAAAAATGGCGCCTACGCGACGTTTTGCCTTTACGTTGTTTTTTTATTTTCCTTGAAAATTGTAATGCAAGAACGACGTATTATATAAACTCACGACCTTTTGCTCTTACATTTTTCAATCTCGTAATTTCAATTGATCTATCTATACGTTTTGACCGTTTTCAGAGCGAATGGCGTGAAAAAAATTATACGACCTTTTGCCACCAAAATCGTGTTTTTCGCGCGTACGACCTTATGCCATTAGACACGCGATATTTTAACGAATACATTCACTAATACACTTTTGTGCATCTTCTACATGTCGGTACAGAGGTAACGTGAAGAGTAACTGAAAAAAAAACAGGGATCATGATTACGATCCAGATAAAACGTAACAAACAAACAAGACTCAAATATATATTTAATACATATTTCAAAGTATGTATATGACGAGTGATCGGCATATTATGCCATTTCGCGCTGGATAATCTTGCATTTGAATTAAGCTGAACAATTCTAAGTTAACTGGCATATGAAATCTACTTACTTTCACCTATGGAATTTTAACTTCATTTTTCATTACACATCCTTGGTTCAACTTGAATATGCCTCAAAAATAAGTGTGCGGGCAGTGGTACTTTCTAGTATCAATAAAAACCGGGAAGGTGACGAAAAGTCGAAATGAATAGCAGACATGACGAATTGTTAATAATAATATCGAAAAATCCCAGTCAGGTAACGAAATTTCTGCAGGGATAAGATTTTTGAAGAATTCGTCACGATAAATAATTCCTCGAACAACGGGACACGGAACCTATAATATAGCTCCAAGGTGACCTTCCGGGTGAACTCATCGACCTCCCGTGCTGAAATCATCGATCTCGAACCCTACGATGACGTCATCGATGCAACATTCCATAGGGTCATGAACCCGTCATGACGTCAGCGGTGAAGACTCATTTCGCTGTTCGCAAGAGAGCCAGAACTCTTCTCCTTGCCTATCTACTAATTTGACAACCAAATCACTCGAAAATGTCAATTTTTGGCGAAACGGCCTCGTCAGCCTGTTTGGACGAGTGATTCAATTTTTCGCGAACCAAAGTCAGCAAACTTGTAACCAGAAAAGTGTGAGGGAGTAGAAAAAGGTCATCTTAGGGGGCGTCCACAAATTACGCGAGGCGTTCAGGGGGAGAGAGGGGGGGGGGGGGAAGTCTCGGCTAATATCACGTAATTTTTTTTTTATTCGTAAATTATGTTTCCTTGTCACAATCGTCAACATGTGTGTCATCTTCGCAGGCTTCTATTGAAAATACTGCATTCTTTGACCAGGGACACGTTATTTCCTTATGAACGCACAGTGTAGTGGTAGGGTATTGACCGAGAATCACCTCCGGCGTGTCGAACCGCTAACCAGTAGTAAAGTGTCTGATTTTTCTGCAGGTTAGCCGAGGGGTTACTGTAAATCCATTGACCGCCTACTGGCTTGGTGACCTCCCCTAGGATAGTCCCACGGTCGCCAACTGGATCAGAGACATTTCGTTAGTTAAAAATTTCGTCGGAAAGTGACGAGCGCAATGGCCAGTTAAATCATTTGTATGTCTTTACCTTTAATCGCCGAGTCTACGTTTCCATGAAAATAGAAATACTGAATCTGGAATCCGGTGTAGAGTGTTACTTTGAATCCTCCAAAACGATCAACATCGACACTATTCTTAATTTCAATTGGAGGGCGTGCATCCTCCCCACTCACGAAAATATTCGCAGCGGATACCGCAGCAAGGAAAATAACTATTTTCATCGTTGAAGGCTGTCGAGTATATCACGTAGACTGATGAAGAAAATACAGAGTTCAGAGGCAACTAGTTTGCGTTGATTCAGTCGACTGATGAAAGCACCAAAATGGAGCAGCTTTTATACAAAAAGTGTGTGGACGCGCGGGGGGGGGGGTTTGGAATCCACGAGAAACGAACGTCGACACTTATTGGTCAGCGACACCGTTCGTAGAGCCGATAGGATGTGCGGTTGTTCGAAATCTATCGGTGTGAGATACGTATATGGAATTTAAAAAAAGATTATTATGTAATAAGTCATTTGTCAACCTATTATTTTCGATATTTTATGTAATTTGTTTGCAATGTTGAATTAATTCTATTTGAATTAATTTGAGAAAAACAAGTAAAGGGCGTTCATTCGGATACCCGGTATAACAAATGTTGGATTAATTCTATTTGAATGATCACATTTCGAAGATGTATAATTGTGAACAGTGAACGACCGTTGTCGGAATGAATGTTCTTATAACACCCACATGAAAAGGGGAATCGCCTAGTAGTTCAGCGGGACGGAAGATGCCGAATAAATGTATTTTCACATCATTGATCAATGATCCAAATAGCAGGCGTTACCATCTCGGAGCCGGAATTACCTCTTCGAGGCAGAAAGTTTACACTTTTGAGCGGGCTATACCATTTCTGGACAGAGATTTCCTCATTTCGGAGTGCAAAAATGGTATCACTCGTCCAGAAGAAGGAAATTTCTGCCCGGGGCTGGTATAGCGTACTGAAATGAACTTTTTCTGGCGCGCCATTTAATTCTGGGCAAATATTTCCCTATCTTTGGCGCGTACCTCTGGGAGTGAAAAACTCCAACCGGGTTCAACTTCCAAGGGTCATGGTTTTTTTAGATTGAAAAAAAATATGGCGTGTGACTTATAGGGACGATTGTTGATTTGCCACTCGCGTGATTGCTGACAGGCTTCGTACTCGTCTCAATCCCAAAGTTTTGTCCATTAATTGTTACAGGATATACAATTCATCGAATTTCGACGACGAAAATATCCCAAAGGCAC
>JAFFZH010013810.1:44670-59881 GCA_018420115.1 Euura saliciscinereae | reverse complement strand
ATACAGTTTAGCTTCCAATATGAAGTTTTTAGAAAAGCTCGATGATCGATAGGAGGACTTGCAGGTCTTTAGAGAATTGAAGAGGATTTGAAATGAACATGTTTTTGTGGCACAATTTGAACAGATTTTGTGATGTTCTAGATTTTTGTGAGTCTTATTTTTCTGATCATTGGACAAAATGAATGAATTGTATGATAAAATTGAATACTTCTACACAATTTCTGTGGGACTCTAGATATTCTGAACGATTATCAAATGATGGAAAACTTTAAATATTTGAAAATCTTGAGAAAACATAAGGAATTTTTTTTTTGTGTATAATTCACAGATGTTTATTGATATTCAAGATTTGCATGAAGTTTTCTAGAATCTTCGAAATTTGAAAGTCATGACGGAATATTTATAAACTTCAGTGATGATATTCAAGATTTTGTGAACTTTTTTCGAATCATGAAAACTCGAAATTATTCAGATTGGAGTCGACCTTGAAAGTGATTTGAATAATTGCCTCAATTCAGTAGAAATCCAATTTCAGAGTTCGAGATTTTCGTGAAAGTTTCTTCACTAACTGGAATTAAACGAAAAAATTTTGTGGGTCTTGTTAAACTACAGATTTTTTCCAAAACCCAACAGAAAGTAAAAATTCTAGAATCTTCACGAAAAAAGCACACAAAAAAAAATTGAATTTGAATTAGTTTTAAAAAACTATGAATTGAAACGTAAAAGTCTCGACGGAATTGATGAACCAAAATATCGTTAATACAATTCACAACTTTTGTCAAATTCTACAATTCATAAAAGCTCCTCAAATCATCAGGAAATGAGGGAACATTACGAAAACTTCTGTTTCGAATCGACAAGTTTCTTGTGACGTTATCAATTTTTGTGAAACCCCTCGGAATTAAAGCTTCCTGAATGGTAAATTTCAATCCCTGCGAAATCTCACACAGTCCAATATCAACCGTGTCGATTATCGTCGGGGTATAAAGGATTTTTTGTTCTCCGTTGGTCCATTTTGATCAGGAAACGTGAAAGTAAAACTTTTGGTGGGTATTTAAATCGAATGAATAAATGTCGAGAGAAACAATGGGCGGACATTATACAGTCATTCCGGGACAAAGGGATATTAAATTGGATTTGAAAGGTTTTGAGAGGTAGATTTTTGTAAATTTTTTTTTTCCACCCCCTCAACGAAACACGTACACCGCTCATTTCTTTTCGCTTTAATACCCTCGTCGACGGAGCTTCGTATCTGCCCACCTCCACTTCCACTTCCACTTTTGTGTCGTCGACGAGACTCGCTAGATAGAAAATTCCACGCTATCGCTTACCGGGATTACGATCGGCGATAAAATTGAAATAAACTTCCAACTTTATACGGATTACACAAACACACGTGTACAAAAGTGGAATTGTAGTCGAAACGATAAACCGACGACCAATTAAACCTAACAAACATCCTTCCTGCTGCTCTCACAGCTGCAACTCTTTTGGCAAAGGGAAATTCACTTTGATCAATTATTTTCAGACAGCGAGAAGAAGAACAGAAATATTGCACCAAAGTTTGTGACTTCACAATAACATTGGTCAACATGTGGAATATTGAAATATTGCACAACATCCGCGATAGTATGACCAAAAAATGTCAATTCTGGAATATTTCCTGATTATTGACCCAATAATATTGTTCGAAAATGTCATTGAGATTTGACCCCCGAATTTCGAATTTTTCCCTCCGTGCGTAATAATGACTCTGCGAAAAAAACAAGACGATCAATCTATCAAAAATTCTGTTTTTTGTTTCCCTCTCTTCATTCCGAACCTGCAGTCTTATTTATCGCTTTGCACCCTGTTCCTCGGGTGTCTCTATACAGTCGAGAGTTTTATATCAGTTTCCGGACCGCCCCTGCAGCCGTAATGATACGATCATTTAATTCTCCTTTTCCCCAAACCATCAAAAAGAGAATCGCAATCGTCTGAACGTGTACTCGCCCGATAAACTGCATTGGGGTACAAGGGCGAAAAAATAGAGGAAGAAAAGCTTTATTTTAAAGAAGAACTAGAGCTGTGCCGGGGGTGTGGAGAGACCGAGGCACGTGTACCGTTGCCAATTTAAATCCGAGTCGCAATTGAATAACTCCGTGACTCTCCACCCCTCGGTAATGTTCCGCTTCACCCTTGCAGCCAGAGCTGGAGATTAGGTCAGCGGCGGGGGGTTTTTTGCCATGTATATATATATTTTTTTTACTTGTTCTCTTTTTTTCTACCCCTTCTCCTCTCCCTCCAACGCTCGCGGCATATGGTCGACGAAGATTACAAGGATTCGGACCGAGCGGGCCCCACCCTCGGCCGGTACACGACCGTGTCCAATTCCGTACCATATTATTATTTTAATCTTTTAAGCCCTCTGCGTCATCGCTCGATGTGCTTTATCGCCACGGTGAGCTCGATGCGGTAAACGTCTCGAAACGTGTCGAAAGGCGACGCCATTTTATTTTGCACGTTCCCTTTTTTTTTCTGCTATTCTGTGTCGCCCTTGTGAGGAAAGAGGATAAACGGGGCGGAACGGGGGGAAAAGTTTGTATGCAAAATTTAAGATTGCATTCAGAGTACGCGCAGTGCTTTTGGTTTGAACAGATGTCGATCAGGAGGTTCTCTCTGGATTAAATCGAATCAAAGCGTGCACCGCACTAGGAATAGCAATTGACTTTTTTTCTGTGGTTTGTTGATTTAGAAACTCTGAGGGTGGCTCTTTGAGCACCCTCGATTCGATCGGTGGTACTTTTTACAATGTTTTTTTCATATTGGAAATAATTTTCACCTAAAAACACCGAAAAGACGATAACCATAGGTTTTTTAATGAGAAAAGTTAGGTCGTCGTCTTCTTTTTCATAGGAAAGTAGAAAAAGTTACCATTTTTTTATATATTTTTACGAAAGAAATGACAAAAACATTGATATTGAACCAAAAACTACAAAGTTTGACGAAAATCCACGGAGTATTGGTTGCAAAACCGTCGACACAATGACCCGGACCTTTCCCTCGCCGGACAGTCGACTAGTTTTTTCCCTTGTCGTTTTGGAGGCTCAGTGACCGATATGAAGTAACAACGTGTCCAGTGTGTTACAGTCGGTTGGTCGCCTCTTTTATCTGACCCTTTTCCTCCCGTGACCCGCAAGCTCGTCTCAACCACGTCGTACGTGTCATGGCCGAAATGTTCTTTCGCGAGAGCGAAGAGGGGAGATCCGGGAGGTACACCGAAATTGATGATTGTATTAATTATCACTTTTTGTGTCGCTCTATTTTCCTACCAGACGGCGAAGATGGTACAAAAGCCTTTAACGGCAGCTGGTCGAACAAAATGGTGGGGGATGAGGAACGAGACAAAGAGGTCTAACCGCCGCGTCACTACCCTCTCATTAATCAACCCTCTCGCGAACAGGAATTCGATTATTGGATATTTTAATCAGTATAATAGGCTGCCCTCCTCGATACGTCGCGTTGCGGCAATAACGTAACACCTTTCCATCATCCGGGAGGCTCCCTCCCTCCGTCTTGAGTGCAACTGCGGGTTACTTCGGTTAATTAGCCGGGGATCGCGTTGCACTAATGTCCACGAAACGGAGGAGTCGACCTTTTTCGAGAACCCCCAAAGGTCGGTCCCATTGTCACCGTCGCGAAAGAATCTATTTTTCAACTTATTGCGACGAGAGGAGAGGAGGAAGTGAAAAAAATTAGCGAATCTGCGTCGACGGCGGAAGGTCGTCGGGTCTGACGCGCATGAATAATGCCCAAAATAAACGGCGTTATCTTTTCGTTCCACCCGTATAGGTTTCCGCAGTGTCCTTGCCGCGGTTGGGGAGGCACCGGAAGCGGCGGAAGGAACGCGTCACCGCATCCTAGCCTCGGAGATACGGTAGATCGAGCACCCCCGGTGGCTGGCGCGAACGTCCCCGAAGACACCGACTACTGCCGCAATTTCCCGCCTGGACGTGACGTTATCGTTCGAACCCCCCCGAGTTCCTCTTCGTTTCCGTGCCCATGGAGGAAGGATCCCTGCGCCGTGTCTGACTAGACGTCGTTCGACGTGTAGTAACGAAGAATAGAGAGAGAGGAATCTAGCGATTGGATCAGAACCCGTTTATCATCGTCGAGGAATCTAGTGAAGGGGTGTAATCAGCCCCGCACCGGCACCCCTCCGTTCGCTAATAACGAGTTACAACCCTTCCTCCTCTATACTACGTGGAAACGGCCGCCCGTACGAAATGGACCTTGCAGGGGAGGGTAATTGCCTACATAATCACACACGTTGCACAAAACCGAATACCCACCCCACAACCCCATTTCTATGAGTAGAATAATCGGACAGGAATACGAAAAACCACTTTGGGTAGGAGAAGAAGAACATAACATTGTTACTGTCTAGATGAACGACCGAAACTTGATGGATGACGATCTGGAAGAGACGCAGTATTGTTCATTTTCTGATACATCAAATCTCCTGAAGGTCCTCAACTTCCCTGAACTGGTACCAAACCGAAAGAAATGTACTGACCGTCTAGTTTTGTTTCTTACATAATTTTTTTTGGTTTGGTACCAGTTCAGGGAAGTTGAGGACCTTCAGGACATTTGATGTCTTAGAAAATGAACAAAACTGCGTCTCTTCCAGATCGTCGTATCATCTAGACAGTAACAATGTTATGTTCTTCTTTTTCCACCCAGAGTGGTTTTTGCTGTAACCTTTTGTCAACAAAATATGGCTGGATGAACGAGAATTCTGGTTGTAATTGCTCAACGTTTTTTTGCGGTGCATGTCTGTGTCATCAAGAAGAAGATCCAAACATCATTAAACACACATGGGAAGCATGAGAGGAATGGTTAAATCGGCATTGTTCATGAGTGTGACAAACACACTGAACTTCTCTGCAGGTGGAGCTACGTCCTGATCATGAGGTAGGAGGTTCCATGGTCAGTGAACATTTGGAGGAGTGTCACAGAAGCATCCGATCGTTGCAATCGAGTGTAGCGAAGATTTTGAGCATTTGTGGCTATGGACCATCATTAGGAAGGAGATTAGCGCGCGGAATCGATCGACAGAGGATGCACTTCCCCACAAGCGTTAGTTCAAAGCGAGATCCTGTCTGTAAAATTTTGAGCCTACTTTGATGGTGGCTTTGGCCATAGCGGATCTAAGGGAGTAAAAGAGGAGCACAAAGAGCCTCCTACGTTCAATTTCCATTGCAGGAGTCTCTAGGGGTGGACGAGCACGGTTCACCACGTTTCTGCAGGTTGTTAGGGCCGGTATATGTGTAACCAGATTGCTAGCATAGAAGGGTAATCAAACATTGGATAATTGTAATCCCTTTATGATCTGATGCGAGCGTACGATACCCGAGCCGCAACGAGTACTCGAGATCGTTGGGGTTATGGGTTTCTACGTATCCATATACACGGAACATCCCCACGCGTGCGTCAGTCGACCAACAGTCTCCGGATGTGTGGCATGTGGGAGTGGGTGCTCAGGTCCGCCCTGGGCTACACGGGGTTTGATTGACAGGGATCCCAGCAGCACCGGGCATCGCGGAGTACGTTAATGAAACATCAGTATGCACACGGGCATTGCACTGCAGCAATTATTGCAAGCCAACCGTACCCGCCAGCCGGCCATATGTTTACTTTTTTGGGGTGTAACCTATGGAGGAGCAATTAGCTGCAGACCAACGTTTGCCCTTATTCTTTGATCTGGTCGAGGGGTACCGTGGGACTTTATCTTGTCAGACTCTGTCCAGCAGAATGTGTCAGATTCTTATCAGAATTCGATTCTGTATTGACTGTAGTCCTCCGACGAATTTTCCTCGAGCAGAGAATGGAACTCGTTGAATCCGCGAAGCAGTAGTTTCCGGAATTATTATCACCATTATCATATATATTGGTCGGAGCCCGGGGCGCGCTAACATATTTGATTTAGCACTAATATATAACCATTATTGTACCGACCGACCGACCGCGTATGCCCAGTGCGGAGGGTCCGGAGGGTAACCCGGGGCTCTCGTCCCTAGGGAGAGAAAATAGAATCGACGACGTAGTTTCCATTATTGTTCCCACCCAGATGAAACCTGACCGTCCGATTTTTGATGGAGATTATTATTTTCCGTCAGGCGTGGAATGAACTTTGACGGTCTTCCAACCCTCGCGTCAGTTTAAAGTCAGATTACGGTCAGGTGGATCGTTCTCGACCTTGTCAAAACCACGGATAGCCGAACCGCAAGCGGTTTAGAGCACGTGGTCAGGGGATAGTCGATCCCGGCTGCCACTGCGGTACCGGACCCCAAAACTGGTGCCCTCCCATTCAAGCCACTGACGCTTACGGTGACGCCGACGTCGCCGCATGCCGTTGGGAAGCCAGACCTGTCTGTTCTGCGGGCTGTTTGCGGCGAATACAAATGGCCGATCTTCCACACGAATTTAACACAACGTGGGGGAGGATTCGCAAGCTTCGCGAGCTTCGCGAGCTTCACGAGCCACCGGACTTCCAGGGATTGTTCACTAGCGGAATTTATACACTGAATAGAGACACAGGCAAATGTCCTGGAATCCTAGAACTGTCAAACCAACCACGACGGACATCTATCATCGATCCTCCTCTTCCGAGATACATGATGTCGTGCTCAATGTGTCTAAAAAGATCGTGAGAAATTCGATATCTTCATCTTCACACGCGATTCTAACCAGTGATTCACATTTTATCATCATGAGCATCGAGGAAACTGAACTGATCATGTCGTCCAGTGAAATTCCGCGAGTATATAACGATTGTGTGTTTCCAGAATGGAAGAGAGAAACGTGAAGAAGGGAAGGAAGAAGAAGACGGCAGATATCTTGATCAGAAAAACAAGCAGATCGTCGTCTTCCCCTTGTATACATTTCCGCGTACGATTTCTAACATAAATGTACAACACACTGGGAGCGAAAGAGTAGCTGTGGTATGAGACGAGTCGGAACAGGGTCGTAGAGATGATTTAAGACAGTGTGGTACCCGTTCCGGAAAATGAGGTTGTTTTGCTCGTGCTTGCAATATTGGCCTGCAGTAACATCTCGGATGTTCCGGTCTATGATTAGTGGTCCGGGTCCTGCCCGCGCCCGGATCGTCGACCCCCGACCTCCCAGCCCGGTTATAGCCGGTGATCGGAGGTCGCCAGGAGCCACGAGATAATTCAATCTTGTCGTGCGGTCGGGGCTCCAGCCTCCGATACCAATACCGTTCGTATAAAGCTCGCAGCTAGGCCCGACGGTGCTTATGCTCGCTTTGCCCCGGTCACACCGTGCCGGCACAGAGTTATCGACTCGACCTCGAGCACCGGAGAGGAGAGGAGTTGAGGTCAGGAGTTGATAGACCGCTTCAGTTTGACATCAGATGCAATATTGGTACAAGGCATACACCACACTCGACGTCCACTCAGGTAATGGTGAGAATGTCCTCCGGCACAGTCTCGACCCCACCCCAGATTTGCACACATGGAGCCATCAAACACTTCTGCACCGTCTGACAACACCGTGTGGTGCGATTATTTCACCATTAGAATACCTGATGACATCCAAAAAGGTCGTCAAAATTGATGCTAAGCTATTCTCAGCCAGTCTGTGGATCCAGCTGATGATCTGACCATCACAGATTCGAGGTCAACCATCTCTTCCGCGAAACACTTGATTTTGAGCTGTTTTACATAAGACATTGTGATTCTACAGTTTGACATCAGATGCAATATTGGTACAAGGCATACACCACACTCGACGTCCACTCAGGTAATGGTGAGAATGTCCTCCGGCACAGTCTCGACCCCACCCCAGATTTGCACACATGGAGCCATCAAACACTTCTGCACCGTCCGACAACACCGTGTGGTGGCGATTCTTTCACCATTAGAATACCTGATGACATCCAAAAAGGTCGTAAAAATTGATACTAAGCTATTCTCAGCCAGTCTGTGGATCCAGCTGATGATCTGACCATCACAGATTCGAGGTCAACCATCTCTTTCGCGAAACACTTGATTTGAGCTGTTTTACATAAGACATTGTGATTCTACACGACTAAAAGAAATTTCGCGAAACACTTTCTGATCTATAATTTGAACTGATTTCTATCGTTAGAATTTAGGACGATGATTCTGAAGGTCGCAGAGTGCGGCAATCGCGGATCGTTTTATCGATCGAATCGTTTCGAATGAGTGGAAGGTAAAATTGGTTATAAAATGTCGAATGGTAAAGATTTGTGTGTGGGATTAGGCGAATGTCGTAAATAAATATATTGGAATTGAGGGTGGTGATCGTTAATCGTGGTACCGACAATACGGTTAGCCGCATGATCGTTACAGTTTGCGGAGTATCAGGCAGTTATACCCCGTCGGGTTGTATATTTTCCAGGGGTAGGTCCGTTCGGCTCTTCGAAGTCGGAGGTTCTCTACACAAATAATATATCACCGTGGGGATTGAAATAAAAATCCACCGGTTGCTCAACAGAATTGGCAAAGATCCCGGGTAAAACTTGTGAGTAGAAGAGAATTTTCGATTCTACAATCTTTGAAAGTTGGCTTGAGCAAACACGCCTTATCTCAAACCCGACTTCCGGCATAAGAACGCGCCCGGACTCCACACAATCGAGGATAAGACAAAACCCACCGTAAATTCGGTATGCATTGCTTCGTTCTCTGACCAGCTTTATTTCTCTCTCTCTTTCTCTACGAATCCAATGCATTTTTATGGGATCAGAAGCTAAAATTTATTAGGGTAGCAGCCGCTCGGTTCGCCGGCAGCCGTCGTGGCTCTCTCACTCCTTTAATATATTCAAGATATAACCCGAAAGCAAGCGAGAATATCAAAACACATAAATCCCCCCCCCTTCTCCCACCTGGAACTAGCTCTGCCCCGAGAATGATGCATATGTAGAGAGGCAGGGGGTTTGAAAGAAGGGGTTGATATAAAAGTAGAGATTATTTCTTTTATTTGTTTCCGCGTTAGCTATTTCGCGAATACAGCCTCCCCCCCCCTTCCCCTCCACCCTCACAATGGTGTGAAAATCTCTCACGTCAAAATACGAAAATGGGAATTCAACGGCGGACGTTTGTCATCTGTGCAACAGAGTGTGCAACGTGTCTGGCTCTGCCGCTGCCTTTGGGACACATATTTCTATGAGCCAGACGATTTTATCAACGAATTTCACGCGTGCATTCGAAAGACGTGGCTTAGCTTCTTCTGTGTGAGCCAGTGCAATTTATATTCAAACCCGTTTTCCTCAGGCTAGAGAGATTTCTGCGAGGTAACGTCAAAAGCACAAACATCTGCACGACACACACAGAAAAAGGGGGGGTGGTAGGGCAAGAAGAAAATGGTTTTTCGATTGGGTTTCTTTAGAGAGTTTAGAAACTTTGATTTTTACGAAGAGAAAGCGGAGATATTCGGGGTTGAAAGCGAAGAGAAGCTTTTTTTTATCATCCTCCTCTTTAGCCGGTGGATTTCATGTGACGGGAATTTGCGACCTCTATCAACGCAAATTGCGTTGAAAAGAGCCTTCGCGATACGACCAACCCCCTACCCAACGCATCCACGTGACATGATGGAAAGGGGTCGATCCATCCCTCGGGACTCTCTTTATGCCTCGTGTGCTTAAACCGAGGTACAAAAAACGTGAAAACGCTGAAAACTACCCCTGTTCTCTTTCTCATCCCTTCAACCTACGATTTTCACCCCATATCCAAAACACAAACAACGGTTTTTCCTCTCATCTCTTTCCGTCCGTCGTCCTCCTCGGCTTCTACCATACGAGGTTCGACACGGCAACTTTTTACAAAAATTGTTGATGATAGAACACAAAAAAAGTCTTATGTCACATACATGTCGCCATAAACCTGGTGAAACAAAAGATTATGAAAAAAATAACGATACCACTGAAAATTGGAGAGAATCAAGTATTTGGAAGCATTTTTTATGTGCCTCTTCAAATGGAAGCACAATACTTACACATGGAACAGAAAATTTGTCCGTTTTCTGTTGAATGTCGAGGAAAGTGGGCAGAGTAGGTACAATAGTACAAAGCCCAGAAGCACGATGGTTGGGGAGTGGAAAGCTTGCAGTAGATATTTCAGACTGGTTTTAGGGGGTTGAAATTTGGACGTCATTCTCTATCTGCCAGAGTGGAGAGGATTGAATCTAGGATGTTTCATAACCTTAATGGAAGAGACTCGTCGAAGGCTGACGGTCGTTTCTATTGTTAGGGGTAGTAGATATGTTCGTCATTATCATTATAATCGCTTCTATTTTTGGCATTGTTGTTCAACGTGCTCACCTAATATCGATCGTAGATAAGAAAACCCCTAGCCCTGTATATCTACGAATTTAGGGTGCTCGGTGAAACTGTTCACACCTAATTTCACCCGTAGGTACCCGAAGAAGACTGGAGCGAAATTAGCCCAAGGATTCTCGAGAGGAGAAACAAATATCGTAGAGTTATTCAAGATGGATAAAGAAATAAATAAAAACAAGTACAATATATCCACTCGGGTGGACAGCTAATTGGGTAACTGGAGTGGAAACGTAGTTGGGCTGGGGTCGTTTGGTTGTATTAGGTAAAGTGGATACAAGTCGGTAAATAAATAGTAATTAAACCCCTTATTAAATTCAGATTAGCCCCGAATTTGAAACCGGTAGCCCCGCGTTCGTTGAAGCGGTAGGTCTGACGGGCACGTAACCTCTTTTCCGCAATACAATCCATCAACCGTAGACAGGTTTACAACGCTAGCCAAGATTCCTAACCGACAGGAGTGCCTTGCACGAGGAACAATCTGATAAACGAAAACTGCTTTTCGGCTACAACGTGAATATGTATGCCCTTTTGGATTTTTATCCTGTAACCTGAGACCGATGTATCATGATTAACCATCGCCATGTGATCAGGATCTCGATACACTGTTCATTCATAAGGATTTTCACCACCATCCCACATCGTTCACGTTCATCGTTCAATTACATTATCCTACCGTCACAACGGTCGCTACATTCACCAAGCTTGCTACATCCACGAAGATCGAAGTAGTAGCTACGCTCGCTAAAATAGCTCCATTCAATATGCTCGCCAAAGATACTATCGTCTTTGGTCACTAAAGTCACTAGGTTTGCTGAGGTTACTCTGCTCAATAGTAGCTCGAGTCACTAGGTTCACTTGGTGTCAAGGTTAATGAGGTCATTCGTCACCAAAGTCACTAAGATCGTGAAGTCGATGTGATAATTAGATGTCTAAGTCACTAGGTTCACTTAGTGTCAAGGTCAATGAGGTCATTCGATACCAAAGTTACTAAGATCGTGAAGTCAATGTCGTTACACGTCACCAACGTCACTGGGATCATGAATACGATGTCGTTATATGTCATGAAACTCACTAGGATCGTGAAATCAACGTTGTTATATGTCATCAAAGTCACTATGATCACTAACGTCGATGTGGTCATCAGATGCTAAAGTCTCTAGCTTCGCTATTTTACTATGTTCAAAAGTCAGTAGAGCGATTAGGTTAACTTGGTGTCAAAGTCAATGAGGTCATTCATCACCAAAGTCACTAGGATCGCGAGGTCAACGTTGTTATATGTCATCAAAATCACTATGATCACTAACGTCGATGTGGTCATCAGATGCTAAAGTCACTAGCTTTGCTATTTTACTATGTGCAAAAGTCAGTAAAGTGACTAGGTTAACTTGGTGTCAAGGTCAATGAGGTCATTCGTCACCAAAGTCACCAGGATCGTGAGGTCAATGTGGTTACACGTCATCAAAGTCATCATCATCGCTAACGTCGATGTGGTCATTAGATGCTAAAGTCACTAGAATCGCCAAGACTACTATGACCACTACAGTTATTCGTTACCAAAGTCGCTATGTTCTATGCACATTGAGTCATTCGAGTCAATATGGTCAGTATTCAAGGGCATTCATCGCGAAAGTCACTAGGATCGTTGACATTGACGTAGTGATCGGTGGGTAAAGTCACTAGGGTCGGTCCAAGCTCCGCTCGAAACGGCTGCACGTGCCAGTTCGTCGTCGTGTCGTATAATCCGGTTGTGGATCTGCATCTGGACGCTGCGTATATCAGAATGGAAAGGAAAAGGGGTCGTCGTCGGGTGTGAAGGGAGGAGCGGAAGGTAGTGCAGCCTCGAGCCCCAGGAGTATACACCCCTGGCCATCTTTATTCCTGGACGGACAGGTCGAGCGGAGGGTAGGCATCGAACCGTGGTAACTGGCGGCCCTAGAGGGAGCAGTTAAAACCCCCACCACGGATCGCGGAGAGCAGAGTCCCGGCGTACCATTCGCACCCTGATATACGGCCACCTATTCTGGCCCGCTGATTCCAATGCCAACTTGAACCGAAACCGGCGCTTGTCCATCGCCCCCTTGCGGAGCTCGGCTCTGTGGAAAGGCTGCGTTTTCCTCCTTTATACCTGTCTGGTAACTCTGGTAACGGCCGGCTAATCGATAGTCGTGAAACACGTTATTTCCATTTCCTCGGTATTACGTACAGGCCATGTATTAAACAACTACGACTCTCGATTATAGGATAAGGGAAACACAACCCAAGACACGTGCCGCCGCACGAACTCGAGACCGTGGTGTCCAAGTGCATCATGCGATACGAAACTCTGTTCCGACTTCGCCCAGGTTCCTCCAATTTTCTCGGCAAGCATCCCCAACTCGCGCGATATATTACCTCGGTATCACCGAGATGAGATCATTCATTGCATTAAGACGAAGAGGGTCGGAAATACTGGGGCTGGGTATTGGAAGTTGCAGATAAGAATACAATCCACAAGTAGCCTGCAGCTCTCGCGAAAGAGACGTTCCTCCTTAGCGGGTAGCTTAATTGTCCGTATTTATCAAGCCCTACTCAAATAAATAACCCTCTTCTTTGACGCCATGAGTCCTCCTCCGACCGTCACTCAACTAGGGGAAAGTGATGAGTATATCTGACGCGGAAGTCAACCCCGCAGAGGAAGATCAACCTTCATTACCCATTCATCGTTTCTCGGTTGCTGGATCGAAGAGTAAGAACTGTCTCCGCGTTAGGTGATGGCCGTCCAAAGCTCTAATTCAAATGGGCGTCGGGTAGGTGGAGCGAGCGTCGGTTTCCACAAAGCACCCTGCAATAAGCTCGCGCAAATCCGGGATCCGCGGGCTTATCTATCCGCGCGGGTTTCCTCCGTATCCCGACACGTACGTGTAGTTTAACGTGTTGCGTAAGAAGGTTCATCTCGGCCTCGTCCCCGGCGAAGGCGGAGGTGGAGGTGGAGGTGGAGGTGGAGGTGGAGGTGGAGGGCGACCCCAAGAGACCCGAACGAACAAGTGGAGCCAGCTTCGCGCGTCCCTCAGAAGAGGCGGTCCGTGAAGGAACTGGCTGGGTGTAAATCTGAAAGTTGGCTAAACTGTCTGCCTCTGTACTCCATCCCGGAGCGACGCCCTTCTATTCAACTTCGTCCCCGGCACAGCATCACCCCTGGATCTGTGCGAGGGGGGGAAAATTGGAAATTTTTATTACCGCTTCGTTTCCATTTTACACCGAATCAGTTTTCAGAGACGGCTGATTCCATTCATCCCGCCAATCCGATTTGCATTCCGCCTCAAGTCCACCCCTGATTCGCTTTTTAAACACGACGACGTCTCGCTCCATCTTTTTAGTCGTGAAATTGTTTTCTTTTACGTTATTCATTTCGTCTAGTCGACAAAGTCTCTCAATAAACTAGGAAGAAAATAATTTGATTCAAAACTTATCATTGTCACGCCATAACCGTGTACTAATGCGGTTGCAGATCGTCATTATGCAAAGTCTGGAAAGTTAAATTGCAACGGTAACATTCAATTAACAACTTTCAAATTCGTAGACAATAAAAAATAAACAACGTCAGGGATCGATCGAAATACCAAGACGGAGGCTAATTGCGTCTGAGGAGTTCGCTTCGTTACGTCATAATTCTAAGTACGCACCTATTTTTTTTCAAATACCTTTTGCAGCAAATTAGCGACGACTATAAGCCCTACGGTATCGCGTTCAAGTTGTTTATTTACCCAGAACTAAGAGAGAGCGCAGAGCTTCAGCCGGGTTTCAATTACCGGATTCCCTTGGTTTCAAGCCCAGAGTAGAGCCAACTAATTTAAGGGAATTTTGATTTTCAATAAGAGCGACGTGGTGTGGGCATGTTGGGGCTTACGTCTACCCGCAACTGGATGCGAGAACAGGGGTTGAGAAAAGGACAGGAGAATATGAATATGCATGATGCATGGGCACTAAAATTCGTTTCCGCCCTCGTATGCAAATCCATAAACCGACGCTGGTTCAGGTTACCACACGACCATTTCTGAAGGGCCGGAGACACCTAGGCGAAATAATTTGAGGCACCAAACTTGGCGGGAAAAAGAAAGTGATTACGATACGATTGTCAATATTTGTCAGCACAGTTTGACATCATGAAAATACGCCACGATATCGTCATAATACGAGTGAATATCTTCATGACATGATTGAATATTGTAGAGAAAAAAAAAGACAGAGAATGAACCAAATATCATTCAAGATAATCAAAATACGACCAATAATATAGTCATGATACGACTGTCAAGAAATTATTAAGTACTGTTGAATGTTCGAAAATCAGCTGTCAAATAGATACGAGAGAATTCAGTGATGATACGACTGAATATCTAATGATATACTGAAGTATTGTTGAAACTGACAGAAATGAAATATTATTGGATTACGACACAAAATCAGTTGTAATAATTATATTTCATGAGAATACGACCTCATGGAGTCATAAGTTGACTGAATATTGTCTAAAATAATGAGAAATAAAGCAAATACCATTAGATCTAAGATTAGAATACGACTAAAAATGAGTGGATTGGATGTCATCAAAATACGACACAACATAGTCATAACACGACTGAATATAATTCATGACTCAACTGAATATCGTCACAAACAACGGTGAATAAATTTAATGACATTGGAATCTGTGTGAAATCAGTCGAGTTTGATAAATTACGACCTAATACGACATGACAAAGTCATGATAAGACTGAATTTCGTCATGACGCGAACTAATATTATCGAAAATATTGGGAAATGATTCAAATATCAGCGGATTATGACAGAAAATTGAGTGAATTGATCAAA
>JAFFZH010013810.1:33473-44660 GCA_018420115.1 Euura saliciscinereae | reverse complement strand
ATTCATGACTCGACTGAATATCGTCACAAACAACGGTGAATAAATTTAATGTCATTGGAATCTGACTGAAATCAGTTGAGTTTGATGAATTACGACCTAATACGACATGATAAAGTCATGATACGACTGAATATCGTCATGACGCGAGCTAATATTATCGAAAATATTGGGAAATGGTTCAAATATCAGCGGATTATGACAGAAAATTGAGTGAATTGATCAAATTTCACCAAAATACAATACAATACCGTCATAATATACTCAACTGAATATCGTCACAAACAACGGTAAATAAATTTAATTGCATTGGAATCCTGAGTGAAATTAGTCAAGTTTGATAAATTACGAACTCATACGACATGACAAAGTCACGATACGACTGAATATCGTCGAGACGCGAACTGATATTGTCTAAAATATTGACAAATGATTCAAATATCAGCGGATTACGACTGAAAATTGAGTGACTTGATCAAATTCCACCAAAATACAACACAATACCGTCCTCATACGACTGAATATAATTTATCACTCAATTTCAAACCATAGAAAAAAAAGAAAAACAGAAAGGAATAAAATATCATTGAAATACGTCACAGAGTATGACATGATACAGTCATAATATGACCGAATATCATCATGATACAATCGTACAAAGTTAAAAATAGCGAAAATGAATAGAAAATATCATCAAAAGAGCTGCCGAAGACCAGGCGGGATCGTTCTAGAAAGCAGCACAATCGGAAATGGCGAAAAAAAGAAAAAGCTAACTCGTTGTGAGGTAATTTGAGTTGTACATAAGCAGGCGTGGGTTGAAGAACCGTATGGTATCGCATGATGGTTTTTCTTTGACTGTGAATAAATGATATATTATCGATCTCGAATAACGTGGGCAGGGGTGTTCCTCCGTTTACGAGCCACTCCTGCCGGCTACGGTATCGATAGATCTATTCTTATTCGCTATGGCATGTTATTTAAGAGACGATAAGCGATAAACTACAATCAAAACGTAACCGCGCGTTGTGGTTCTGTGTGTATGACGGGGAAACCAGTCCTTCGCAATTTAAACTTCATTTCGGCAAAGGAAATAATTGCTTTCGGTAAAGCGCTTCCCGGGTCGACCTTACGAAACGGTTAACTAACACGCTACGATCACCACCACCGGCGCAGCTGACTCGAGCCAAAAAGTTTACCTCGAGATAATGATTTACCGAGTCGAACCGACCGTTCACTCTTATTTATAAATTTATAACCCCGCACCGCGGGTCGATTGTCGTCATTAAATCGACCTGTAGTAACGGAAGAGAAATTAAAAAGCGGACAGAATCGACCCTCCGCGATTCTAGAAACGCACGTCGAAAAAGAACAAACGTAATTACCCGACCGACAGACGGGCGGGACATAGTTTGCGGTAAAAACAAGCCGTGCGACATGCGATTCCGTGTCGGCGTCGCGACGCCGTTGGGGTGGAATTGATACGCGTAGACGTAGTAATTGCGAAACGTATGATGATCTTCGGCCTTTTCGGGTTGACAGGTAATTCAACCTTTTCGGGTGTCAGGCCTTAGAGCAACGAGCAGTTGACGTCCGAACGATTTACCAATATTTGCTTACCCTGTTTAAACGTTTTTCTAATAAAGACCACCCCGAGGGCCATCTGGTGAGAGGCTAATACAGATACGTTGACACGTTGACACATTGACACGGGAAGGGGCGACGACAAAACGATGCCGAATCGCCCTTATTCAACTTCCTGATCAGTGAATGGTATGATTCTGTTACGTAATTCCTGAGGCGACCTAACGATGGATCATTGGTGGGCTTCTGTCTGTCGCAATAAAAGTATGAGCCTCAAATTCTGTGATGAATCAGACAGCCGAATTTAGTATTGATTAGTATAATCAAAAGTATTATTTCAACTGGAAGTAAATCTGCAGCAACTGGATATCAGTTGGTGACAAATGTGAGTTTATTATCTAAGAAACCCAATTGAATATCGTTGTACGTGACTGAATTGAGTCGATTTAGACTTGGTTATCAACACAGCACAACATAATTTTCAATCTGGTCTTTCAATTACATATCAGTGTGATACGATCGAAATATCGTCATGATATGACCAAATGTCATCGTAACACGAATAAATATTGGTACGACATGACTGAATATGATTGTGATACGACTGAATATTGTCATAAATCGACTATAAATCGATTAATACGACTAAATATCATCCCGATGCGACGTAACGTCTTGATTTGGCTTGATATTGTCATGATGTAACCGAATTTCACTGCTATACGAATGAATATCAGCACGATATTACGAATATTATTGTGATACGACTGAATATTGGTGGGATATGACACAATATGATTCTGATACGACCGAATATCATCATAAAATGACTAGAATTCAATCGATACAACTGAATATCATCCCAATACGACGGAATGTCATCTTGATTGGACTGAATATCGTTGTCAAAGAACTAAAAATCAATTATTACGAATTAAAATCGACTCGATACGACAGAATATCATCAAAAAGCGACTGGAAGTCAATTGACACGAATGAATATTGGCCAAATACGACGAATTATCATGAGAATACGACTGAATATCGTCAGAATGAACTTCAATGTAATAATATACAATGGATTAACGGAATATCAGTTCCTATAACCAACCACTGGGTTTTCTTTTTACTGAATATTGAGTCTATCAGAAAACTATTTGTAGTGCAGAAGTGGTGAATTTCAGCGATTTATCACCTCAGTGACAGTCCATGATCATGAACATCGAGGTTGAGGACCTCGTATAAATAGAGGTACATATCCGTTGCAGGAAAGTACGGGTGCCACGATACCGAAGGGTCTCGATATTTAATAAAACATATAATTTGGGCCAGCCAAATCGAAAAACATCACTTTTCCCCACATTTCCTATCCCACTTCGCCTTTTCCCCGCACTACCTCTGGCCTCCCGCATTCGAGGAAGGCACCACCTCGCCGCGTAAAACCACCCGGCAAAAGATATGAGTAATGTGAGCGGGGGGGGCGGGGGGGGGGGGGGGGGGTGATTTAGTATTAGGATTTATTAGGGGCACTTACCCGCATAGCTAGCGGGTAGCAATGCTACCACCTACTTTCATGGGGACGAACGAGGGCGAGGGCTAGGGTAAGACCTTATGATTTCTCCTGGGGACTCATACATACGAACTAGACAAATGCACCTGCTATTTTTGCCAGTGCTCCAGGGTTCATGCCATTCTACATACATTAAGCCCCACGCATCGTCCTTATTCCCTGCCAACAGTCGAATACCGCGCAAAACTCACCTGGAACACAAAAAGAGAAAGAATGGTTAGAGGGTGAGATGTATATATTGTTCAAAGCGAAAAGTATCGCGCACACGAGATCCTGAATCGGATAAGATATGATAACAATTCTTGTTAACGTTGGGGGAAAAATATTATCACAAACAACTATGTTTACACAATACTCGGGAGTGCCACATGTTGAAGAGTGATACTTGACACGCATGTCCATAAAAATGTCCCAACATCCTTCTTCCCTGACATTTCGCGAGCGGCGAATCTTCAGTCCGTCCAATTCAAATTCGATTTTCATATAAAGTCATTTTTACTTGAACACGGTTTTTTTTTCAAACGAGAATTTCCGAGGCGTAACATAAGCGGTCTGGTGACAGCGGTGGGATCTAACTCGATTTTGAGGTGAAGATGAGTTCGAATTTAAATTCAGGGTACATTTATTCGTCTTTTTATCATTCGCGTGGATAGCCTGCCTGCGTGTAGGCTTTGGCATCGTTTGAACCGCGGCAGATCGACAGAAAAAAAAGAGCTAAATTTGTGATTGGAAATCGATCCGACCACCCGAAGAGAATGAAGCGCTTAGCAGACCGCCGTGTGGTGTACACGAAACGTACAGGCGGTAGTGTTTTTCATTTGGCTTTTTATTCGGTCGTTTCTAACCGTAGAAACGAGCGATTCAGAGTTTGTCAAAACGATATCGCACCACAGTTCTCAACTTGAATAGCCACATGTCGACAATTATGAATCAATTTTTCTTCTTTATCACGGAATGACCTCCAACGTAACTACGATTCAACGGTCATTATTCAGACGAATGGGTTGTTAACGGACGAGGGTTAGTTTCAATCGTCAATTTAATGGACATCGAACAAACGCTTAACAAGATTCAAAGGGTTATAACATCGGTGATAATTCACTTAGAACATTCATTAAGCTCTCAAAATAAGTAGGGATTTTTAATAATATATTTGTATACCATGGAATCAAATTCATCGCATTTTTGCCCTGACCTATAAGGCAACGTCGATAGTGACACGATCGATCCGCGAGTCTTGGGGGAAATGAATAACGAATAGGAGCATGCGAAATGAGAATGAGTAACGTAACATTAATTTTAATTAAAAACAAGCAGCCCTCCGTAATTTAGGGTAGTAGAGGTCGAAATGAGGCCGGGTTACTTTACGACGTGGTTATGGGTTCAGACTTTATCAGTTGCGGGTTCCGCACGCGCCACGCGACCTTCGCTCTACTGATTTCCACGTTTTTATTTTGTTTCGGGCATCATGTCAGAGTCGACGGGGATCTAGACCCAGATTTTCTCCTTCGAGGCGATCAAATAAGACCAAGGTGAAAGTTCTTGCCGCATAAAACGAAATGAAACAAGTGTCGAGATTGTTCCGGGATGTAAATTCGGGGATTTTTGCCAAGGGATGAACTCGGCCTCACATATCCACCCTCGTGTCCCTAAGACGTTGCTAAAACGTCTGAAATCCTATGAGAAACTCTCCCGCCGAACAATTACTCGACAAGAGGAAGAAGAAGAAGAAGAAGAAGGAGGAGGAGGGAAGGGGTGGGGTTATTCCTGGCAGTTAGGGGATGAACCCGAGAAACTACGGGGTGCGTACAGCCCGTGGAATATTGCCGGGAAATATTGAACGTTTAAATCGTGAGCCCGGGGCATCGGCACGCACATTTCTCTGAGCAAACAGCCAGCGGCAGCTCATGGGCACGCACCCTGACACGCACCCCGGTACGCAACAAACAACGATGAAAGCACGAAGCACCAGCCCATGGGGAGGCAGAGGCACGGCGCTTCCCCGAAAGCTCGAATTGAGATAGCCATGATACTGGGGTCCGAGACGCGGACTCTCGAAGGCACTAATTGAACCAGATCAAACTCTCAAACTCTGAGGCTCTGGGAAAGGGACTGGGGAAATCGATATCGAAATTCTAAGCCAAAGATTCAAGGGGATCAATTATATCTCGCATCGATAAAGCAGTTCGAGTGGATTGTACTTGAATAGGATTCTTTTGAAACGAGAACTTCCAGGACGTAACATAAGCAGGCTTGCGACAGCGGTGGGATCGAGAGAAACCCGGTTGGGCCGATGTTGGAATATTCTCCAAACGCGACCGAATATCATTATGTCGTAATAACTCGACTTTTGTCAACCAACGATCGAAAATTGATTGGTTCTACCGAATATATGAATGAAGTCGTCATGGGATACGACCAAATAAAGTTACAAAACACTCCAATATCATAAATGGACGCTTGGGAATAATACTATATAATACATTCGAACTAAATGAAGTTTGTTGTTACATGACCGGAATTTTGTTAGCCGAAGGAAATGTCATCGGAATACGACTGAATGTCGTTGAAAATGGGGGAAACTGGGAGAAACGTCCTCGAAATACGACTCAATGTCCATCAGGTTGATTCAAAATACGCCACAATTTGGAGATCATACGACTTACTGTTGTCAAAAATTGTCGGATATCGTTGGAAATGCCAAAAAATTAGGTGAATGTCAGTCAAATACGACTCAGAATCGATTGATACAAATTAATGTTGTTAAAATCCGACACAATACAGTCATAATACGACTGAATGAAGTTGATAAAACAATTGATTGTGGTCCAAAACAGGGATAACAAAATGAAATTTGATTCGAATATGTCTCGAAATCAATTGAAGTGATTGGATATCTTTAGAATACGACACAATATTGTCTTGATACGACTTCAATTCCTAGCAATACAGCCAAATATTTCAAAATACGACATAATACGACTGAACATTGTCAATGAGGGCTTGGCAAAAATCTTCCTAAATCCTGAAAACCTGTGTGTTTAGAAGCTTTTCACCACTACTTAGAGTGTTAAACAATATTGAGACACGTTAAAGATACACATGTGCATCACGCGTCGACGGGCTCCTTAATTCTAACGGCACGGATCGATTGTCGTATCTTTTTATGTCCCATGAAAACGACGTTACACGTGGTTTGGCAGCCTCGACAAGGGTTGAGGAGAAGACAGGATCGACGTGGTTGCACTTTGTCCAATCTGCCCTCTACCCTCGTCGCGGTTTTGCTATCGTTCTTCTCTTATCATCGGCGTCATAAGCGATCCCTTCTAATTTTCTCCGACCTCCTGCCTCACTCCTCCTCTACTGTATAAAATATATTGAATGTGGGATCGACGTATGTGGAGGTGATGCTGTAACGATAAAGATTATCATCTGGTCGAGCCATGGGGAAAGCTGAAACGGCCATGGGTCAGGGGTATGAAGACATTAATGCTCCGAAGATGCGATAAAAGACAGATGTTCATGAAGCTTTTATCACGAATCAATAAAACTCTCAGTCGATATACATCAATGAAATTCTCAGCGAATTCGAATCGCCTCATTCGTAACTAATTGCGGAATTATTGGCAACGGTTTACTCGTGACAGAATTCCAACAAATTGCGGAGTTTATTGGATATCAATTTATCACCGCCATTAGCATAAGTCGTTCAACGTAGATGCCAGCGTTGGCGGTGTGTGTACTTATTAAAACCGAGCACCTTCCCACGCCACGAGAGGATATTCGAGGGCCCTCTTTGGCGACCTGGTCGCTATAGACGGGTCGGGCCAAAAGTGTCTATTGTACATTTAATTAAACCTTTAATAAATCACAAACTGGCGTTAAAGCGCCTACCGGTGCTGAGTTTGAGCTCGCCCGAGAACAAATTAATAAGATTAATTGGTTGACAGTTGGGAAACACTTTTCGCCTCAGCTGGGCCTCCCGGTTTATGATTATGGCCTGAACCGATGATGGGGCGAAAAGACTCGTCTTTGTAATCGGGATTTAATTTTCAAATATCTTCATGAACGTAAAAACTTGTTTTTATCACCCCAAGACGCACTTTAATTACTTGGAGACACGAGAGATTCATTAATTACTCAAAAGATAGGGTTTCACATTTTTGAAATCTCTCTAAAAAAAAAAAAAAAAACGAGGCTGTGCGATAAAAGTGTTGCTTTTGTTTTAATGAACGTTTGTTTACATATTCATTGAACGACATGGTCTAGAATGAAAGTTTGATAAAATAGTGAACACTGATGGTGAGAATATTAAAAACACTGTTTGAAATTGTTTATCGAATCGAGGTTCGGGTCAGCGTGAGCCGTGTTGACAAAAAAAAAAAAGAATGAAAATCATCAGAAAATCTGCATTGCAATCATGTAGATACAGAGTTTTGTATTCATAGAGAAATTGAGTGGCGATAGAGGAGGGAGGGTGGTTTAGAACTCGGGACGAATGGTCGCCAATTTGTTACCAACACACTCATCCGCCATTATGCTATCCATCAAATTCACCGGGAAGAGTGTATTTGCGAGGAACAATAAGCCCCGGATTACAATACTCGACAAATAGATGGCGCTTTCAAATTCGGTGTCAATTTTTCGGCTGTTTGTTCAGAATCCGAAATCCTTACCATTCCCGTCCTCGACTCGTTTCAAGTCGACCTGTCTACACCGGAGAAGGGACAAGCGTAAATTTACGGTCACTAAAATACTAAAGCTCCCATAAGGTGAAGGGAAATCGTTAATTGTCCGCACAGCCGGACCTCGCGTTCATTTAGTTTGATGCACGAACCAATTTATCCTCCGCTTGAAGCCATGAGGATTTTTATGGTAGCCATTCGACCATAGTGCAGCTCCATCTTCGTGTTTGGAAATCCGCGGTAATACCGATTCTTTCGAGGCTGTTTTTTTCCATCCAGATTCCATCATTTTCCGTTCTTCCCCATGTCGAGACTGACGTGTGTATGAAGTAGTGTGGAAAATCAGTTAATGCGTAAATAATTGTGTCTATCATGGGAGAAAACCGGGTAGGAATCGTGGAGCCACGTCGGCGCTATCCGATTCCATGTAATACCCTTAAATGAGAAAATAATGCTCCGTAAGGGTGGCTATACCAGGGCAGCCAGCCAGTGTGCGGAAGGTAAAAAGGTGAAATTTACCCGACGTTATTGATACACATGCACGTACCTACCTACTCAACGTTGCAGAGAAGCTAGTACAAACAGAATTAGCGTTACCCTTGTCGAAAAAAAGAGTAAAAACTCCAGGGGCAAACAATATCGTGCCTTCTTCGTGCCGGTAATTGCCGCGTGGTGGAATCTCTCCGTTCCATCTCTCACTCTCTCTCTTCCTCTTTCTTTTTATTCTACCTCTCCTATCGCGTCCGACATCTATGTGGATAAAATTTGCTGGACAGTACAACAAAAATTATGTGAGAATGCGAGACTGGTATTGTTGACATGTGTTATCTGAGACGGTGTAGCAGCCCATGATACGCAAATTCATGCATCTGTTCGAGGGCAGCCGACACATGGCACGGCACGGTGTAGCACCATCCTTTGTTTCCGTTTCCGGAAGGAATCAGTCGACCGTGCAGTTTCACCGTATGGTTTTCGCGTTAGCAGTCACGAAGTAAACTCGGAGCATCCAAAGTCGGTGACATCGATCCACGACGAGTTAAAACCTTCTGCGACATCATCGTCGCTATCCCATCACCGGTAGAAAAGTTATCAGTTCTCATTTCCTCCGGGACGTGTGCTACTCGTTCGACTCTTCGCTATGCAGTACGGAACGAAAGCTCTGGCTTATTTATCATAATGTATATCACTGCACACGTGGAGGTTGCAATATTCACCGAATTAGCACCGAGTTTCTGGTAATTTGTTGAAGGGAGCATTAACTCGTCGAGTCCCTCAAGCATAAACAAAAGTCCTCTAATTCGTCATTCAAACTCCACCTCAACTGCATGTAACGGATTGAATACAGCGGTTAGTTGGATGCATGCGTGGGTGTGTGGATGTCACGTTATCGAACCAACTTCCTCACTGATATACAATTTGACCTCCAGGTATCAGCGGTGTACAATATCTCGAAGAACTAATTCACTCAAGATCCCAATCGCGCGCTTTACACTGGAAGTGATTAGCAGTCATTAGAATCTCGGAGTCTACAAATTGGTTTTACAGCCCCTCAGCCGAAGCAAAAGTGTTGAAAGGCGATGGTTTACAGCATGGCTTGTGACGACCTGACGGTAGTTGAATGAAAACGAGTGAGTGTGAAGCTTATATAGTGATTAATAAATCAGAGGGCGAAGATTAGGTGTGATAAAGCCGAAAGAGATCCCAGTGTACGTCAGCCTGAGGGTTCTCGGTGTCCCAGGTGTTGTCAGGTGACCGCATAGCGAGTTCACACATAAAATACTCGAGCGATAAAAGTACCGTCAACAATGGTGATGATGGGGAGCGAAGAGACTCTCGTGGCGAGTGAAACTGAGCCGAATAACGCCTCTCTACAACCCAATCCGTTTCGTTCCGTGAGAGGATAAAGTGTTCTAAAACAAGAATGGAGGCTCCGCTCCCCACGAGGCTCGCATCTCCTCCGGTAATGTTTGTCTTGTATTATCAAGGGTCGCGAAAAGCCCTGTAAACCGAAAGCGGAGCAAAGAGGGGGACGACGTTGCATGACGACGAATCTCCTACCGAAGCAGAGTACGACACCAAAAGCTACTGTTCATAACTGATTATGACTGGACATTCAATGGTAGGAATGTCAGTGTAGGATGTGCGAAGAAGGAAAGAATTCGTGAAGTAAATGTGACAAGTTGTGAAAACAGCAGAAAGAAATGATGATGTAATGGAGGACAATGAGAATCCGCTCTGCGTGGGCGAGGGCATTCCTAACCTAGTGTCGAAAGGATCTTAATCTGAATCTAGGCACGCGTCCGACTGTGGGCCGGGGTTTCAGATTGTTGTTGTTCGCGATAACCCCGGTAGTATAATAGGTATAGAACCTAGGGTTGTTATCGCTGCCTTATCGCCGCGATCCGGGTCCGCAGTGAGAGAAGTAAGCGCGTCTAATTCTACCCGTTAAGGAATCGTTACCGACGATAATAACTGCCAATTATCAGTTGAAATGACAGGTTATAATGCCTCCCCGACTCCCGCGTGCGGAGTCCACCCTGTGTTTAGTGCTTTTATTAATTATTTCCAGTCCGAAAAGATACGATCGTCTAGTTTCTCGTTTTGAGAAAACCGTAGTCGACGGCATAACCGGGAACCGATAAGCATCGTAACGGTGATGATAAAAAAATAATTTCAAACCACCCCCCAAACTCCCGAAGGGTTGAAATTGAATCCGAGGGTTTCCTTTTTTCAAAATTCTGCAGACTGTGCTTATGCGGTGGCGATAAGGATGGGAAACAATTCGGGCGTGGTCAGCAGGCGCATAAATCACACGCAGTAAGTACGAGGCAAGAGGGTACGGGGCGGTCTGGCCTCGGTGTGTAAGTTGCGAAATTAATCCCCCGTGCTCTGCGGCCCGCCGCTGAAAAGTTGGGCATTCTAACAGGAGACGGGGGGAGGAGGTCGAATTCACCCTCCCAAACTACCGAGACCGCGGGTACCGTGGACAGACTCGAGGAACAATGCTGTGGAGTCGAGGACTAACGCGTTCGTCGAACAATTAAGGGCGAGAAACGCTCCACGTTGTTCTATGTACGAGTTCACATCGGACTGAAATATACAAACAATTCTGATGTACCGAATCGCAAGTTATTTTGGGGAGAGAGACAATTATCGGAGATCGAACTCCGCACCGTCACTATTGTCTTGATGTCAAAGCATTTTGAACCAGCGTCCTGAACACCATGGTTCGAAATTTTTATGGAAAACGATAAGGACACCAAAAAGGAATAACACTAAAAAGGAAGATGACCAGGAAGGCGATAATCGAATCTGTTTTTCTAACTCATGTGCCGTGTTTTCGATGATCCTCCT
>JAFFZH010013810.1:5560-25719 GCA_018420115.1 Euura saliciscinereae | reverse complement strand
ACATTCTTTCAGGGTTGCTTCACTGACAATGAGACTGATTCTCGTTTTGAAACTTCAGGCATCACCCAGAACTACCGTCTTCGAGGATTGTTTCTTTTTTTTACTGGATTGTGACGCCATTGAGAATCTGATGGCATCGAGAATCAGTATTGGTAGTGACGTCAGAATCCTGCAGAAGAAGAAGAGTTTTCAATCAGCAGAAATATCCGCAATGAATTGAATTCCCTCAGGACTTTCGTCAAACTCTCAAAATGATCATCTCGGAAGTCCTCAAACTGTTCAAACACGAGGAAGCAGAAGATTGATTCTTCTGTCCCTAAAATCTATTGTACTTTAATGTTGTTCGCAGTTGCTTCTCACATCCTGAGACCAAGACACTAGTATTTAAATTCCGCGTGCTTGGATTCTGACAATTTCGAAAAGTGGTTAGATCGTGGTGTATTTTGACACCTGTGACGATGTGGACCAACGCAGACCCTATGCAGACACACGTTCAGCGAATCCCCCTTTTTCATCTACTCTCAACGTGGAGAGAAGAGGGTTAGGAAAAAAGGGGCCTTATCGAATCTGCACGGGGTTAAGTGATCTCGAGTCCCATTCACACTTTGTCGCCCCAAGCATCAGGAGTTTTGTATCTGTACAAAGTACATTTTCACGTTGTATACGAGGACGTTTCGTATCAGATCGATCCTCGGGGGTTCGGTCCTAATCTGCATGTGTGAAAAATGGCGAGTCGCCTACCGTAGGTTGAAACTCTGTTACACTCTGAGGAACGTAGCTAACAGAGATCAGGAGAGTCGTTTCGGTTATCTCACACAGAGATCGGAGGGGGATGCCGAGGGTCGGAGATCAGTTCATTTAATGGTCCACGGAATCCGGCTTCCAGACTCGCGAGGCTACGCAACGTGCTTTAATCGATCTTCTTTGCTTCGTCGTCTTCCTGGTTCCCAGAGCCTCGATGTAGAATCTTTCGATTAACACTTCGCCATTGAAATCCGGTTTATTTTTCGTTTTGGTTAACACAGCCGTGAAAAAATGATGAAACAGGTGTTAAAGACCCTGGGATTTTCGTATTTTCTTCCACCTACTTCCTTTTCCAATCGTAAATTCCGGTTGGTTTAAGTGGGAGGTGTGAAACCAACGCGCATGTTCAGACAGAGAATGAGGAGGCGTTTAAGAGTACAGGAGGATTTAATTAAGGCGTTAATTGGAATCTAGCGAGGCCTTAATCAGGCTATTTCCTCTCTGTGAAAAGCTGGGACGATAACAACCAAGTTGAACCGTGGCCCGCAGCCTCGCGGGACCATTTACCCCCATCCCTGTTACCCTCTGGAAAGTTAGAAGAGATTCTAACGTCTGATTGCAACTTTTCCCACAAACGAAACTGTGTCGCGTCCTCGTGGTGCGAGATAAAGATAGTATATTCCACCCTGTTCTATATCGAAACCAATATCTCCAACTGATTATATACTTGATTGTCTATTCGTTTGGATTTCTTGAGAAAACATGAAAATTAAGAAATATTGGCTTGTTGAAATCATGAACCACATGGCGAATGGAGAAATCACTGAGAAGTTGTTTTGATTTTCCAGAAATACTTGAAACTGGAGCAAAAGCTAGCTTCGAATCATTTTTGGACCATCCCAAATGGCCTAAGGTCATTTGAAATCGGTTCAGAATCACTTATTGACATCGTTTGGTCTAAGGTACTTGAAATCGAAGCAGTAATGACTTTAATTTTTGTGAAATCGATTTGAAACCACTTCGAAATTATCGCTAAAATCCTATCACAGTCGCTTGGAGTGATTCAAAAATCGCTTTGAAATCACTTGTAATCGGAGTTGAGCACTCAAAAATTTCAATGAAGATCCTTAAAGTAACTTGTTTGAGAATCTGAGCATTGAATGAATTTGCTACTGCTTGAATTCAGTTCAAAATGGCCGGAAATTACTTGGAATCCAATCAGGAATGTATTAAATTTCATCTGAAACATTCATTCGATTCAAAATTGATCAAAATCACTCAAAATCATCTGAAATCGCTCTAAACTAGAATATAAGCTTCCTTGAATCGGTTCAAATCATTCGAATACTGCAATTTTCTGTCCAACAACCGTTTGGCCAAAACGGTCCAAAACGGTCCAAAACGGTCCAAAACGGTCCAAAACGCCATTCAATCTTACAACGTGAATAAAATCCAAACGCGTGGATGGATTTTCGATTTTTTTTTTTCCCCGAAAACTAGAAGCTCCAATCTTCAACGTTTCACGTTCAGAGAGCCTGAAAATCTTCACCCATCGCTGAGATAAACGCTGTTGAAAACGTGGTCAACAATCGTCTCCCCACTGTACGTGGCTAATCCCCAACGAAAATAAAGACCCTCCGGACTTTCGAATCCCGAACAAGAGTCGTCTGAGCGAAATCCGTTGCTCAGGGTCTCCGGGTCGACCGCAGCAAGGGTCTTTTTGGACCCCCGGGTGACCGCGAGGCGGGTGTTAAAAGCTGAGTTGACCGGAGGCTATCGGATGTCTCGTGATTCGAGGAAAAGTTTTCCACCTCCTAGTTTTTTCTTTTTTCAACCCCTGGCAATTGATACAAGCTCTCAGTCCCAACGGTTCATGAGGAAAAAGCCCCGATCTTCGATACCGGTGATTGATATAAACGCGATCTAGTCAGTGATTGACGAGTATCTGGCTCCTCTCCCTCCATCGAGTTGGATCGATTCGAATCTGTTATGTCGCGGGCCAAACGGCGGGTAAAATCCATTGTGTAGTACTTTGTAGACCCCCAAAGCTACCCCGAAGATCCAGATGCCAACCGGGACGATTTTCTTAGCCGCTCCCGTCCCACTGTCGCCGTCTTACCGAAACCCCTCGAGGGATCTGGTAGAGCGACGTACAGAAACGATATTTATGGCGATATAGGGACGCAGGATTTTCGCGGAAGGACTAAATCCGGTTGTACGTGTTGCGAGAAATCAAAAAGCTCGGGACGCGGGATTTTGGAGGAAATTTTATGAGACAGGCGAAAGAACGAAGGAGAGAAGGTTAGCTTACGTCATGAAAGATTCGCGTTCGATATAAGCGGTCCAAAATTAATCAGAAATTCAATCCATTCGGGGAATTTATTTCAGAATTGATAGAATCTGATGAATTTGGGTTCAGGAATCTAGGATAAATCGTGTCCAAAAAGTTGGTGAGAGGAAAATCCGAATATTTCGATATTCTATTAAATTTGATCTGGTCCAAAATATGACCAGTCTGACTCTGAAAATTCAAAAGTCTGAGGAATTCATTTGAGAATTGATAGAATCTGATGAATTTGGGTTCAGGAATCTAGGATGAATGTTGTCCAAAAAGTTGGTGAGAGGAAAATTCGAATATTTCGACATTCTATTAAATTCGATCTGGTCCAAAAATGACCAGTCTGACTCTAAAAATTCACAAGTCTGAGGAATTCATTTTAGAATTGATAGAATCTGATGAATTTGGGTTCAGGAATCTAGGATAAATCGTGTCCAAAAAGTTGGTGAGAGGAAAATCCGAATATTTCGATATCCTATTAAATTTGAGCTGGTCCAAAATATGACCAGTCCGATTCTGAAAATTCACAAATCTGAGAAATCCAATTATTTCCACCTCTAATCGTTGTATTAGTCCAAAAGGTTGATTGTTCTGATTATATGAAATTCTAAATTTGAATCTTGTCAATTATAATCATAAGAAACTGAATTTTTTCTAAAAATTTACAAATGAATCTTATTTCAAATTTTTTATCCAAAATTGGCCCAAATATTATGACGGAATTTGTCCAAAACAATTCTCATGATTCTCATCATCCAGAAGTTTGGCAATTATTGTAAGATTATTCAGAAATAGAATCTATTCAATGATTTGGGAATTTCGATAGCCCAAAAAATCTGATAAATCTGATTCTGATTCTCATGAATAGAGATCGAATCTTGGCCCCACAAATCTGATAAATTTTCCCCAAAACGGAAATGAGTCCATAACTATCCAAAATTCTCCTAAATCATTTACGTTACATCATAAAAAAAAATGGGATGATTTTGTTGGCCAAATTTGATTGAGTTTATTTGGCCAAAGTTTTTGGACTCAAATTTCCAAATTTCAGAAAGTGAAATCAGACGCAGTCAAAAAAAAAAAAAAAAAGATACAGAAACTCAAAAATGTTGAATTAGATAATAATGATGATGATAATAATAATAATAATATCGCCCAGTATTCTGCTTCAGACCGCAGTGAAATTAAACACTGACATAATTAAAGGGTCCGCTCATTAACGAAACTGTTTGAAACTACTTTCCGTGCAGCACGCTACTGGTGGTATCGGGATTATTAGGCGTTATTGCAGCCAGGGAAGTAGCACAGTGCCACTACGTCATGGGCACCAGGAACAAGGTGGTTCTTTGTAATTGGTTCCGGGTCGCTCGCCGCAGCTGCGTCGCTGCCAAAACCCTTAACTGCTAACTAATACGCGACCCAAAACCAACCGGAATGAGGGAGAAGGAGGGATGAATCGTGACTACGTCATCCTGGGGATTGATTCCCCCAAAAAACACTTTTTGGCCAATTTTTTTCCAACTTTATTCCGATTCTCCATTGGATTTTGATTTTGAGATGGGAATTGATGAAAAATCTTGTGGGAATATCAATTCTCGACTCAATGTGTCTGAAGAATTGGACTTTTTGATAGTTCTGACGAGAATCCGAGCTTATCTTCATATTCCTGACCAGAATCTGAGCTTTTTCTTATTCCTGACTGAAATTCGAGTTTTCTTCTTCCCTTAGGCTGCCCCAACTAGAAGCTTTTCTATATTTCTGATTGAGATCCGAGTTTCTTTTTATTCTGGATCAAAATTCAAGCTTTCTCATATTCGCGATCTTGAGCTTTTTTACATTCCTGGCGTGAATGCGAGTTTTCTGCTGTCCTAATCCTGCCTGAAATCCGAGCTTCATGTAATTTCTGATTGAGATCCGAGCTTTTTCTGATCCCAGACTCAAATTCAAGCTTTCTCATATTTACGATTCCGAGCTTTTTTCTCATTTCTGACCAATAATTGATCCTTTTTCGTATTCTCGATATCGAATTCGATTTTTTTTACCATCCAATCCTGACATGAATTTTTTCATGTTTTTGAATTTCGAGCTTTTTCTTATAATCTTTACTAGTATTGAATTTTTATGATGTCTTTGACCGATATCAGAGCTTGTTCATATTCTTTGCTTATAGATATAGGAGCTTTTCAACATTCCCAATAAAAAAATCGAGCTTTTTTTCCCATAACTCGAGCAGAAACTTCAGCTTCTTTTTATTCTCGAACGAAAATCGAGCTTTTATTTCAATTTCGAATAAAAATCCAGCATTATTTTTCGTTCTTCTTACTTGTGGTGGTTGAGCTTTTCTCCAAATTTTCTGACTGATATTCGAGTTACATATTTCATATGATTGAACAGATTTCGAGCTTTTTTCATATCCTCGACTGGATTCCGAGCTCCTTTCATCGTGCGTGTCGGGTATTAAAATTCAATGATTTCGGATTCGAATTGGAAAGTTGGTGGTATTGAACGAATTCTATTGAGAGGGTAAAATCAATCTGATTTTCTCGCACCTCGGTGCGATTCGCGGTTTCGCGATGAAGTAACGCAATTTTGTTGCACGGGCTGCAAGCTCTCGTACCTTCCATTTCCATTTCTTAAATCGCGGTCTTATTTATTTCCATTCATGTGCCAGAGAGGAAAAGGGAAAGAGGAAAACGGAAAGCGGAAAGAGGAAGGTGGGAAGAGCGCCAAGGCGAACTAAGGTAAAGGCAGCTTTTCTGCTCCGTTAAATATAGATTTCGTACTCACTTCTCCGACCGAATCCCCCCCACAACACACCGTATTAAATCCGAGCTGTACTCCACGCGCTTACAGCTGCCGCGACATCAAACCCAAGTGAAATATATTCATTCGTTTCGAACACATCTGGGAGAAGACGAGAACCGAAACTTACCTGAAATACAGAAAAAATAACAGGCATGATTAGCTAAACGGTATCAGAAGTCAGAAATCATCGAGTCAATGGTGCACGAATTCAGTTTTTTCATCATATCTCGACAACTATGGATAAAATCGTCATGAAGGTCATTACAAAAAATAAAGCTCGTGAAATTCTCTACAAGAAAGGTTCAATATATTTTTTTCATATATTCAATGGTTCTTGTGTAATACAAGCCCGAAAATATCGATGTTGGTGCAGAACCTTGTGAGAATTATGTACGTATTCACCGTTGTATTAGAGAGAAACCATCAAAGATTTGGGAAAAATGTATTGAATCTTTCTTGTAGAGAATTTAGTGAGCTTCATTTTTTATAATAACCTCCGTGACGATAGGATCAATAGTTATCGAGATATGATGAAAAAACTAAAATCGGACTTGTAGTTCGTCCAATAGTAACTATATTTTCAGGATGTGACTAAAATTTGTTCCCTAAATTTTCAAAATTGCTCATCAGGCTCGAAAACACGTTATTGATACTGAACAGCACCTGGCATCAAACCCGTGGTTAGAACCAATCGGATAACGAATATCGTGGTAGCATGTGGCCATTTTGGTTTGGGCCACTGTTCCACTGCTGGTGTTTTCTCTCGAGACAAGAATCGTGTTTTGGTTATTGTAGCCGCAAAATTCGGATAGTGGGAAACTGACTGAAATCTCACCCCCCTTCAGCTGATGATACGGGGTATCTGGTTACAAATCAAGCCTATCATCGACACGTTTCTGGGACACCACTGGTTATAGGCAAAACCGAATTGTATGTATATACCTTGCCGTTATTACAGTTCCCGCAATTTATATGACGATGCATTATATCCTGTTGGGATAATTGGTATATCTCGCCGCCCTGTTTAATCAATGATGGTATGCTATGCTGTGCTATAGCTGAATCTGCGATACACACATGAACTACTAATTGATAATTAAATCGAACTGTTTACCGTTACAGGATTCAACACGGTTTGGATAACCCGAAGACTCGTAGTGTCTCTTAGAATTGTCGTCGTGATATCAATATTCTTATCATTGGACCCTTTTTTTCTTCGAAAGAAACAGAAACACGATTTCATCTTCGATTCAAGTCGGTATATCTCTGAGATGGTTGATTCCAGGGGAAAAACTATAGGAATCTTTTTTGTAGAGAATTTCAATAGCTTCAAAATCACTCTCTTCCTCTTTTTCTCTACGATCAACCGAAAGCGAGATATCAGCTATAATAAATTCGATAAAAAATATCATCTTTCTTGAAACCCACTTAAATTTACGATTACGACAGTAGAAGCGATTTTCAAGTTACTTTATGTGATTTCGATGATTTTGAAAGACTCGAAGCGAAGAAAAAATTAAAGTTTGACGGATTTTGGATAACGGATCCGGCGATTAAAAATCAGTAACTGCCGAGTTATCGACGGATGCGGTCCAAAATGTCAAATGGAAGTACAATAGTCCATCGAACATTGGCAAATATTTAATTACTGTCTCTTGTCCTGTGCTACTATCGGTCAATTCCTCGCTATATAGACGATCGACAGTGTGTTAGCGGTAAACAGAATGCAGGAGGATTCATTTCGCCCATCTCGCATCACCGATTCCAGTCGCGGTACGAAATCGGGTGCGGGCGCCCGATCGTAGAGGATAATCGGATTTCGAATATGCATTTGACGCTGATATGTTTGATTGTGTTCATTTCACCGTTCTATCGTCTATCCAGGATCGACGTGATTATAATTTATAATCGTCATCGCATGCCTAACTTTTCGATAACAAATCCCGCAACCTCCGATATCATGTATCGTATCTGTGTACCAAAAACGGAAGCTGAAAGCTCAATCCGCGATAATTATTATCGAATTGATAACACGACTGCTAATCGTATCAGTTTCAACCGATAAAAACTTCCTCTGCACCGTTTTTTTATTCACTGTCTTCATTCTTCACAGAGCTTTTTGCGAAGCGATCGAATACCAAAAATGCTGAAAACTTTTTTCCTTGTGGTATACCGGAAGTAGCAATTTTTAATTCACCTGAATGGATCCTAAATTCTTGATCAGAAACCCGCAAAGGACTTTGAGTTACCAATTTTCGTCCAAATCGGTTGATCCGTTTCCCAACAAAAATCGTTTTTGTGCTCTTCTGGAGAAAATTTGTACTCCAAATAATGGAAAAAGTATCGAACGGGTCGAATCAAGAACCTAATCAGTCTTGAGATTGGAAAAACCTCGTCGATTGAGACCAAAATCGTTAAAATCGGTTGACCTGTTGTCGAGATATCGAAGGATGAAAGAACATGACCTGACAAAGTGAACTACTCTTCTTTTCTAGTACCAGTGATGCCAGAAATCGATGGGTATCTGGATTGAATGTGACATTGAGGATGTTGAATTTATCGGCTATTAATCCCTGCACGTGGCATCGCGCGGTGTGGTAATTATTAATATGAATGCGTTTTCGAGTTGATCCTAGAGGCCGAAGGGCCAGGGGGGCCGATAATCAATCCATGATTCGAACGAGGCTGGATGGTTCAGCTGACGATCAGATCCGGTGTAATTTAGGCATTTGAAGAGAATTTTGCACCGTACAGAATTATTTCAATTTTGGTAAATCGACGATTTATTCACCCTACGTGACATCGATGTGAACGTGAAATCACGTAGGACCGAAAAATATAGACAATGACAAAAAACATGGTGGAAGTTGTGAAAACTATATAAATTTAAAGAAAAATGTCCATATGTATGAGTGATTTTAGAAATTTAGCATAGATCTAGATTATCGTTCAAGAATGTTCACAAACTCGACAAAAGTAGCTCAAATTTGCAAATAATTTGGAAAACCCGTCTTCACAGATTTCGGGAATGTTCTCCAATTTTTTCAAAATGCTCCAACTTTTTAACCAATGAACCAATTTATATGATCTTGCACTCAAAATGAGCGGATTCTAACCCTCTTTCAATCAATTCTAAGTAAGAGCATATTGATCAAAAAGTGTCAGAGTTATGCATCATAATGTGAATCGGGAATGTTCTCCAATTTTTTCAAAATGCTCCAACTTTTCAACCAATGAACCAATTTATATGATCTTGCACTCAAAATGAGCGGATTCTAACCCTCTCTCAATCAATTCTAAGTTAGAGCATATTGATAAAAAACTGTCAGAGATATGAATCATAATGTGAATCGGTGCGAAAACTTCGCCCCACGTTGGGTGCCAGTGTAAAGATTCTAAATTGAGTATCTCTTCACCAATCAGACTTGCGGTTGATGATCATTCTGAGAGGATTTAAGAATTCTCCGATGTTTGCAATTCCGAAAAAAAAGTACAACAAAAATGTATCATTCATTGAAGAATTTTTTTGTAGTTTTTTGTGTCTGTAATCCGTGTAACGCATCGAAAAATTTGTTTATCCAAATCGAACGGAGTTGTTGACAAGAGAGTGTAACACGGATTCATTTTGGATGGTCGATTCGTTTCCGCGTTTTCCAGCTGTTGGTTTGTGCCCGGAGTATAAACCCAATACGTGTCTGTTGGCGCGTGGACGTGATGGTGTAGTGTAGGATTTGTGAAAAGATTGCACGGGTCAGCGGTCCGGAAAGAACAAACGATGTTTGGTGAACCGTGGAGGACCGAGCACGTCCGCCTTTATCCCGTACCATGGAGACCAAGCGACAAAGCCATTGAAGCCAGTCAGAGAGAAAGAGAGACCGAGAGAGTCAGAGCTAGTCAGAGAATCGAAGAGAACGAGCGATTTTTCTGGAGACCTGAGAATCCTCGGCCCTTGACACAGTGATTTTTACCACCCTTAGCTTCACGGACTGTTGAAAGTATATTTTTTTTCTGTTTGTTAGCCAAAAAATACCTCAGAGGCTAACTTGGAAACGAATCTCCTAACCATTTTGGGAATCGAATAAAAGCTCACGGGGTTGAAGTTCCGCTTATTGTGACTCTCCTTTTTTTCTCTTTATTCTTGAAGATGGAGGAAAAGAGGTTGAGGAGGTTAAGGAAGGAGCTTGCGGTGCGATTATAGAGAAGAGCAGCTTGCACGGAGTTAGGATAGGGTATGTGCGTTTCGTGAACCCCATGCAATTATTTACGTCGACGGCAGTAACGGTGATAAATTTTACTTGGAGTGTTGCCATAGCTGCTGCACTGCAGCTTGACAAAAACTATTAGGGTCTATTTTCTGGATGTGGAGGGGGGGGGGGGGGGGGGGGGGGGGGATTCTGTACAGCTTCATCCATTCATCAATCTTAGAAAGACATCAGAAGCTCAAGAAGAAGAAAAAAAAAACTAAAACATTTTTTCTGAAACGAGAAAAAACTTTTTTTGTCACAATTTTGGAAGAAAACCCGAATCTTGTTTCATTTTCTGATTACAAGCTTTCAAAAGCTTCAAGTGCTTCGAAAGCTTTAGGGAGAAGAAAAAGTTGATGATATTTATCTTTGTTTTTTCATATCCTGGTTTCATTTGTATTCCTGATTTCTGATGAGATTTGAATAGAGCTTTTTCGAAAGCTCCGAAACCGAATGAATTCTAGAAGTTAGAAAGGCTTTATGATGATTTTATTCGTTTCATGTTCAATTTTTTCAAAAAGCTTCAAAACTATCCTGTTTATAGTCTTCAAAACTATCCTGTATATAGTCTTCAAGTTTGCAATTTTTGATCAGATTTCGAGAAAGCTTTTCCGAAAGCTTCAGAAGTTGAATGAATCACAAAAGTAGAAAAAGTTTCGTGATGATATTTTTTGTGTCATTCATTTTTCTTCTTATTCTAGCTAATTTCTTTCGGAAAGGTTCTCAAGATTTGAAAGCTGTGAAAGCTCCAGAGACCCGAGGAAAGAAAAACTTCATGATCATCGTCCTCCTTCACTACCTCGCTCACTCTGTATTTGAGGGCCTCATAGATCAATAGGAAATTTAAAAGGAGTTTTTTTGAAAACTATGAAGGCTGATTAGGTTATCGATATAGCAAAAGCTTTATGATGATTTTCAGTGTGTTTTCATCTCTCACTCTTCTTTCTCTCTTTACGACTCAATTTTCAAAAAACAAAAAACTTCTCAAAAGCTTCGAAAGCATAAGCTTAAAAAAGCTTGGGAATATTTTCCAAATTTTTTCTACGTTGTTTTTATAAGAGAAAGCTAAGAAAAATTGACAAATTCCTGATAGAAGTCATCTTTTCTTTCTTTTCTGTTATCTCTTCATGATCAAATTTCAATTCCAGATCTTTCATACCAGGAGATAAAATGATATAGAGACGTTGTGCACATGAACGGAACGGTTTAAGGCGGTAAACACGATCCCAAAAGAGAAGAAAAAAGAAAATAAAAACTGAATAAAAGCTCTTTTCCTCTATACGTTTCCACATACCTACGTCGACACAGTCGACGTGTAACATGCGGTGATTTCCCTCGCGACGTTATCCCATATGGAGTGGACCAGCGTCTAACTTCCTCAACGGAAGAACCTACCCTCTTCGTCTTTTGACCTATTCACCTGACGAGAAAGACTATCAAGCTCGAAAGCTCGGGAAATTAATTTTCATTCTGCGTCACCCCCACAGAAATCACGTGACGCTGTTATCAAGGCGGGATTAAATTGTGATGGAAGAGTGCATGGAATGCACAAAAGGCCATCTGCCAACTGTGCAAACCACATTTTTTCCTCAGTGTGACGATCATTTCCACAGATGATGTGAGCAACCCTTCGCTCCTGAACTCTCAGATATTGTCTTCGCATGATTGTTTGAATGGATCGCAAGTGTCTCATGTTCGACATTTGGAAAGTGACCTGAATGATGTCTGGATAAAAAACACATTTTTTTCTTCGTTTTTTGCTTTCAAATTGATGACTGGAATCTGAATTTCATGCGACATGATAAATTTTGATTGCACTACCTGAGATTCAATGGTCAATTTTGTTATATTTTGCGGTTCATCAGTTTCCTTCAGCTCCGCTACTGATTTTGATAGATAGTGAAAATCAAAGTCTTGTACCCAGTATTGAATTTTTTATTCTCTTTTCTGGAAAATATGGCAAAAATGAACTCAAACAGGTCAAAATGGTCATTTTCGCCGCGTTTTCCATAGCATCAGCAACATTTTTACTTATACGTTTTGTTCAATAGCCCCAATGATTTTTCCTCCGCGTCATTGATTTTTGTCGAAATTTCCGACGAATGTTTGCCACGGATGTTCCTATTTTTTATTTTCACGAATCATTTGAAAGGCCGGGCTGATGACATCTCGGTACAAAAGGTCATCTGGAAGGTAAAAATGAACAGATTTATGATTTCACAATGTGCCAGGAAGAAGAAGTAGAAGTAAAAAAGGAAGATTCTCCGCCCTTTTACCACATCCATTGAATAGAGTGAAGGCAAGTCTTGAACAGAGACGTCTCTGACGTGATATTGATTGATGCTTCACTCTTTTACTCTTCTTTTTTTTTGCTACCCTTCGAAAGACTGGAAAGTTAAACTTCTGACTTCTGAGTTAGTCTCCACCCTCTGGTGTCTTCGGGGTGACATTTTTTTATCTTCTTGTCAAAAAAAAACTGTTCATTATTCATCCCGCGATTCGATCCTCTTTTTTTTTTACATTTCACTCTCTTTCTTCCCTTCTGTATTCTTTCAGTTCTCAGAAGAACGATGCTCGAACGAATCGAACCAACTAATCGGATCGATCGGTGCCCGTTGGTCCGTAAGATTCGTCGCTTCGTTCGGATTAATGTATCCAATTAACGCGAAGCAAAGGTCGGTCGGTTCGAGCAGACAAAGGAAACCCTGTTATCGGATAAAAAAATTGACCACTTATAGTCCGAGGGAGGGGGGTCATTATCCTCACCTTTTTCACCTTCTGGAGACACAGTCGAAGACTCAGTAACGGTTCAAGTTACTTTACCTCAAATCGGAATTAGGTGACTATATTATTGACCTCCTCAACTAAATTGTTCATCAAGTTATCATACGCAACCTATTTCCTATAATTTTCTTGGTTTTACAAAGGGAGCCAAAACTTCGTTACATGATCGACATGTTTGTTATAATCGTATTAATCATCACGAATCAGACCAAGAATCTAAAGAAGAAGAAGAAGAAGATGTTATAAGATTGATGACTGATATACTGTCTAGTAGTTATAGCCACGGTTGTCTTGGCTCAGGTCCAGAGGACATCTTCGCAAGCACAATAGAAAAAAAAATGGCAAATAATAACATGGTGGCCACTTTTTTGCGGAAAAAAAATTCCCTGACTGAAATTTGGACGAATTAGTGGTTATTCAAGTATGTAATAATGACGCTCTAAATCCATGGTGAAAGAAAATGATTTTTGAGAATACTTTTGACTGCATAAATGTCGCTGGGGATCTTTTATTCTGTCTTGTTTCATATGACCATTGAAACTCCTTTGCTTTTCCCCTGACTGTTCTTCGGATTCCCTGACATTTCCCTGACTTCCCTGACTTTTCCCTGATTTTCCTGACGAGTGGCGACCATGAATAACATGGATAGACTAGCCAGCGATGAGAAATCATTTCACTGAAATTTATATAGTTATGAGAATAGTTGAATATAGTAGCGCAGGATCAAAGGATGAAGAGAATGATTCTGAATGTTATCAAAATTATTTCCATAGATCCTCACGGTTTTTAAACAGATGACCAAAGAAAAATCTAAAAATCTCATCAACCAGTCAATGATAATCATTTGATCAAATATCTCCCAAAGCCACTTTTGAGCTTTAAAGAAGTGAATAAAGAGAATTAAACAGAGCGCCTAGAGTCTTTGTCTTTGGCGTTCCATCGGAAAGGAAGGGTACCGGAGGGAAGAAGAGAAAAAAGGAAGCAGCAAAGACTGTATTATTACAGTCTCAAACGAAATCCTTTTGCCTCTCGATTTTCCAAGCCACGGTTACAGCTTAATCTTAATCGCTTGAGGAAATCGTCTTTCGTTCTCGGCTTAATCTTAGTCTCAGCCTTCTTCTATAATTGTCTTGAATTATTTTACGGCACGTGCGAGATCAACCCTTCGGGCTCTTCCTCGAATTTGAAGAAGAAAACAACATTTTTGTATCATTAAATCAGATGAGCCACCAAATTTGATTGAATTTTTGATAATTGTGTTGATGGGGATGAAGATTAGATAAAGTTTGATTAGAATTTATGATAATCTTATCATTTTTTCCGCTAAATTAGAAGCTAGAACGTCGAGAATCGCGGGTTCCGATACACTGTGACGTAGCATTTCCCCCCCACCACCGTCTAAATTGCCCTTCCACTTCGTGCTCATCCCCACCCCGCCTCATCCGTGGGGGGAGGCACTCGTAGTCAGCGGAAGCACTATCTTCGCTAGAATTGAAGATGAAAGATGCAGCTTCGGGCTTTTTATTAAAGCTCGTTCGTTATTACATCGGACTTTGCTCTCTGTTCAAAGAGGCAATATACAATTAGTCAATAATTTGAAGAGCTGGAAACAGCCGGAGACCCCGTCGCACTTCTTCTTCTTCTTTGCTACTATTGTCTCACGTTATTCGAAATGCTTTCCAGACACGATATCCGCTCTGAGAAGTTAATTGATAACGTAATGAAGAATTTTAGATCCTGTGATTCAGCAAAAATGATGATTCTCAGTTATTATTATTATTATTTGGCAGCTTAATTCGCAGACGTTGCAATTTTTCCTTGCTAGATTATAAACTTGTCCGAATCTGTCAAATTTTGCACCATTTTTGAACGTGGCTCCGAATTTGAAAAATTCTTTTGAATCTTAGAATAATTTGAGCCCAGAGGTTCATTGAATGAAACTTAGATTTTTATATACACAAGGTGAATTATTTATCGACTAAACAGTCTGAAGTTGTCCGAAATCGAGAAATGAGCTTTTAAACAATTGGATTGTGGATCTGAACTGTCTGAAAGCTTATTTTCCGATTCCAGACAACTTCAGAATCGATAGGAAAAAAGCTTCATTTCAGTACTTGACTCAAATCATGTCTTGATGATCAAAAATTTCCAAAAGAAATAGAGAATTCGTCTTCCAAATGCTATGTAAATTCACACCATGATTCGATGCATTTTTGAGTAACTTTGAGGTTACACATGGCTAATTTGGCCAATTCAGAAGATAGAATTCAGGAGAACACTTATCAATATTTATATAAGTGAAGCAGTTCGGTCTCTACGACTGTAACCTATCCCGGACAAGTTGGATGATGGACTATTGTTATCTGTTCAAATCTGGACAAATCAACGCTCTTCATTTTACTATTGGTGTAAAAATGACTCGCATTACTTCGAAGAAGATCGAGTTTAGCCAATCAAAACACCGGAAAAGCTTCTGAATTCTAGGGTTTAGTTGAGATTCCCTAGAATCTATGGTTACGTGAGTCATTTTGACCCCAAAAGTTCAAATTTTCCAAAATTTCGAACAATGTAGAGCATGATATGGTTTTGGAAATCAAATTTTCCAGTTTCTCGTGACAGAAGATTCTTCGCAATGGCGGAAATCTGTCAAAGCTTGGATTTTATCTTGGGAAAAATTGGTGACTGTCTTGGATTGTTGCACTCGAACATTGGCGAAGCCGATTTTGGCCAGTGCAGACGTCCCAATCTAAGGAAGTTAATTGTTCCGAAAAATAAGAAATTTCTTTGTCTTCTGCGGTTGAGTGGCGTTACACGCCAGCAGCTCCGCAGAATCCATTAATCAAGCCGTTAGCGAAACGCCTGCGATCTAAGTTCGACTTCTTGCGAGTTTGTGCGAGACTCTCGCGTGCACTGCCCAGAAAACGAGAAACGAAACTAAACGAAATGAAATGAAACGTAAAAAGAATCAGACTCGAACTAAGCTCTCTTATTTTTATCCAAAGGAAATAAATTCCCGCTTCAGTTCCGTCTGGCCGTCTCACATTCCCAAAGTCCTGATCATCTCGTTGCTTATTATCAACGAAACAGTAAAAAATCTCATCTCTTCACGAATTTCCTTGAACAAAAATCTAACCTCCAAATTCTCAGCGGTCGGTTTTTATGAAGACAGGCCTTCAGGCTATCGATGAACGCGTGTCGAAAAAAAACAGAACGAATCGATTTGGAACTTTTTTGTTTTTTGTTTTTTGCATGAGTTCAACAAACTCGTGCCGTCGACCCGGAAAAACTGCTTTGGGACAATTTTCATGGGGATTGACTGAAAAAGATTGAATTTTTACGGTCAATTTTCAACGTTTTTCATTATTGTTCAGAATTTATCTTGAAGGACTCAAAGTGAACCAATTAATTATAATTTGTATCCAACCAAATTTTTACTTTATTCCACTATTTTTTAATTACTTTTTTCGTTTGTTTGATCCGAAGATTTTCAGTTTTCTTTGAAAGGAAAAAGGCTGCTTTATAAACCAGTAACTAAATGAGTGAATAAGTAAGTGAATATAGATCATCGATGTGAGTGTATAAAAAACGAAACGGGTTTCAATACAGAGGATAGACTTTTTTTTCTCTTTTGTTTCCTTCTTTTTATACTCTCAGAACTTTTGCCGTCTCCCACACTCAGGTCAGACAGACGGTCCATGTTTTTTTGTCATTTTCAGCTATTGATGAAGTTTGCCAAAAAAAAAAACCACTAATGGCTCAAGGGAGAAACCGAAGTTCCTTCTCTCTTTTTCTCACAATTTTTTTTTTTTACTGGTATTTTTTTTTCTCTTCTTCTATCTTTATATATTTTTGGCTATCTTTCATCGATAAGAAACAATATCAAAAAGGGAGTCGCGTCGACGCAATCTTTCAACTTCGATGGACCACCAATCGATTTTTCCTAATTGGAAGATCTGCCTGATTGCATATTATACAGGGTGAGTTATCTCCGGGTCTGAACGAGGGAGGGGCTTATCACTGCTGATGCTCCGCCCCTTGGCGTATCACAAACTGTTATCACAATTTAAGTTAACATCAAGCCGTCGATAATTGGTCTGATCGAGTGAGATATTGTTGACTTTCGAATGAAAACAGTTTTTGATACGCCAAGGGGCGGAGCATCAGCAGTGATAAGCCCCTCCCTCGTTCAGACCCGGAGATAACTCACCCTGTATAATGATTCCACTAAGATTTTGAATAATTTTTCATTGAATCTTGATCACAATTCGAAAATGTTGACAAAAAAAAATGGCTTCAACATCACAACAACGACAAAAAAAAAAACTTGAGATTCTGAAATTCTCTGTAGCTATACTCTAAACCCAATTTTCAACCCTTCGAGGATCTACGCGAATTTTTCACGATTTCACGATTTCAAATTATTATCAAATCAATCAATCAAATTATTATCAAATTATTATCAAAGAATTGAGATCGTGGAAGCGAAAAAAGTGGGGGAATTTGAAGAATGTGGATCAAACTATGTTTCCATAATTTTTTTTCGATTTTTTAAACAGATCAAAAAAAAAATCTAAAAATTGACAATCAAATATTGTGTCAAATAGCCGCAGGCGATGCCCTTAATTTCACTGAGTTTCTTATATCTTTCGAACGAATGATCAGATTTGGATGAATTTGGTCTCAATCGACGTGGTTTTTGAAACCTCAGAACCTATTTGATTTTATATTCGGTTGATTCAGTCATTTTTTGAATTATTGAAAGAACAAAATTTTCCAGAATAAAAACAAAAAATGACTAAATCTTGGAAACGTGTCAATAGATTTCAATGAAAATTGCTACTCAAAAGTTTTTTTGGGCCTTTTGATCACGAATCTGAGGTCAGATTTGTAAAATCAAAAATGGCGGACGAAATATTATACCAAAAAAATCTGTAAATATTCTCATCTGGATCGAAATTGTTATCCAGAATTGTTTTTTTTTTTTTTTTTTTGGCTTCTGAAAATGGATTCACAAAAACAGATTTGAATAATTTTCAACAATTATTCGGATCGAGCTTGACGATGAAAAATTTAAAAAAACTCCTCCGATCATTCGAATAAAAAAATATTTCCCAAGGGCTTTTCGATTCTTTGATAACGAATTTGACGTTCATTTTTATATCCTCTCAATAAATTGCCATCAAACGAGTATTGGACGTGATTACCGCGTCCAATTCCACAATTCGAACCACCTTTGATCGTACGATTGAGATTTTGCGGTTTTTTTTTCCACGACTGATGGAATAAGGGTAAAAATTTGAGCGAAATTCTGCGTATATAATGTACTTGAAGGTAATGATTGTGTCTAAGGTCGGGTCAAAGTCTCTAGCACGAAGTTGCGACAAGACGTGTTTAACCCTGGGTGATATCGTAATTAAGCGTCATTAAGCGAGCGAAACAAGATTATGCCATAAACTCAGCGACTGTACAGAGTTTATAACGGCCTTAAGCCTTGAGACGTAGGAGGAGTGGACGCCAGCGGTTCAACTTTGATCAATCAGATATTTCACACCGTAAAAGTTTTACGACCTTCTTCTTTTTCTTCGTTTTATTTTTCTCTTCTTTTACCACTTGGTTTTAGGTCTTGAATCTAAAATCGCGTAATGACGTCACGCAAAGGAGAAAATTACCCTCGCAACGACTGAAATCAATTACCGTTGAAAGAAACCGAAAATCGTTAAATTTGATTCAAATTTGGAAAAATTTCAATGGAAATGTGAAAGAAAATATCACAATTCCATTTGTTTCTAATCTTCAAACTTGGAAAATCATTCTTTGCGGTTCGAAGATTGTCTTCTTATTTTGTCATTGATTTGAAAATTGTTCAGAATTGAGTTTCAGCAACCAAATTCAAACCACGGGCTTCAAATGTTCGTCAAGATTGAGTAATCTTCATTATTTGGATCAAAGAACGATTTTCTCGTCAAATTGTTTGGAATCGTTGCAAAAAAAAATCGAATTTACGTGCCTCTAGTCTCAATCATCGCAAAAACGACGTTCAAAGAAACGAGAAAAGAAAAGATGAGAACGAAAATCGATTTTTTTTCCAAATTCTTTTCATCAAATCAGCAATTTTGATTCTTACCCCTCGAATATAATTCCTAATAAAGAAGCGAAGGTAATAATAAAATTCGGGAACGAGGCGAGCGAGGTATATAGATTATAATTTTGACCACCTTGTGCATAAAATTATGAGAAGCTAACAATTTGTGGTAATAAATGCAAATAGAATTTCAGATTGATTCACCCTAAGAAATATTATGCTATGGTGGGGGGTATAATTCAGAATCGCGAATCGTCTTCCGTTAGGGGAAGTCTCGAGATCTTTGTGTCGCTCCATTAGCTCTGAAATATATATTAAACCTGAACCCATCTCGCAGCGTGGCGTCAGAAATAGAAGATCAATATGACTTCGTTCTAAATCATTTCCCGATATTATTACAGAATTTTTCACGAGAAGAGAACCCACGTTTCCTCCTTGAAGCCTCAATACCAAAATCGCTTGAAATTACTGCAAATGTATTTTAAAGATAGTTGAAATTACTTCAAAATTGTTACTCATTGCTTCAAATTGTGTTCAATTACTTGGGAATAAATGATCAATCATGGTAGTGAAGATATTACTGAAAATTGCTAGATATTACTTCAAAGTACGTTCAAATCACCGAAATAAACTGAAGATTTGTTGAGATCATCAAGAATTACTGCATGGAAAAAAACGAACGTCAAATTCACTCCAGGTTACTGAATATTACTTTGAAATTCACTATTATCTACTGAAGAATTTATATAAGAATCACTTGAAAAATCGGCTCCAACTGCTCGAAAAAATTTCTCTAAAACTGATTAATCAATTCAAGTTACTAATAGGATCGGTAAATATTACTTGAAATTACTCAATATTGTAGAATCGCTGAAGACCATTGAATAACTGATTTGATACTGAACCTAATAAATCAAATATCTTCTCAAACAGTGCAACAAATTACTTCAAATTATGTTACTGTGAAATTACTCAGAATTACTTCGAAAAACTAAAAATTGTTCACTGTTACTTCAGACTCGCTGAAAATTACTTATGAAACCTTTTGAGTTACTGAAAGTCGTTCCAAATTACTCAATAATCGCTCAAATGTTGGAAAACTGCTGAAGATCACATGAGTTACTGTTCAGAAACTGAATGACTCGAATATCGTCTAAAACAA
>JAFFZH010013808.1:0-12883 GCA_018420115.1 Euura saliciscinereae | reverse complement strand
TTGTAGATCCTGAGGAGAATTGACGCGTTAGGCGTCTGGCGCCCAAAGCCCCGCTTTACCTTCGGAGTCGGTACGGCAGGGCCGTATCGACCCGTATTGAGTTGAGATTGATTACTTTGGGGGTCGATCATATCGACCCAGGCAGATAATAGAGATCACTGACCCCGGAGTCAGCTGTGTTGGAGGTTGTATTTTCAGTTTATTTTCAGTGCAGGGCTTACACCCAGACGCGGCCTGGGTTGTCCTTAATAAAAGTCCTCGTCACAGTACATACTTACCTGGGGCTTTTTCCTTCAACTCTTCCATTAACTTCAACATAAATACAACGAAATCCTTGTCCAGATCATATTTCGCGCGGTTCTCTTTAGCTATCTGTTGTAGGATTCCTAGGGTAGGTGTTGTATTCAAGTTGCCAGCTTCGCGGCGTTCTTCTTTGGAAGTATTAAGCATTTCAAGCTTGGTATGTAGTGCTGATTTTTTCTTGACTTTGTCTGTTAGCGCAGCCCTGAATTTCTGTCGGATGTGACGACGATGACACTCTCCGGGAGTATAATAAACATCACCAGTGACAGAAACCTGAACCACCTTGTCTGTATGAGGTGCTTCAATTTTTGTTGTTACCCGAAATCTAAATTTTGTACGAGTGGAAAACTTACAAACTGCCTGGGAAAGAAAATAATTATCGCTTCTTGGGGGGTCATCCCGGCATTTGTGCCATGACGCACCTAATACACAAATGCCGTATGCCTTCTCGAATTCTTGTTCGAACGCTTCGACCCAGCCTTCTTTCAACTTTTGGTTATTGCCAACCCAGAATTCCTGCGAGAAGCTTCTCGGGAGGATGAAAGATTTCCCGCTCACCCATTGAACAGTTTTATCACGAAGATTGTTCGAAGCTGTCTGTGGTGGATTATCATTACACTGAGACCTCGTGTCGATATCGGCGGACCGCAGCGTTTTCGAAACATCGGGGCGAGTATTCGACTCAGCTGAAATCAGTGACGTGTTGCGGTCGCAAGCCACGCCGATTATGGCGGACGCATGAAGTAAGAGGGAAGGAGACCGAACTCCGCTCCCAAAAGTGGGGTGAGTTTTCCAGCCGTAGGTGAGCCATTCGCTGCAAAGAATACCGAGATCGACGAGTCACGCATGCGCAGTACGACTTAGCTGTGTCTTTGTTTCTCTCGCAGAAAGTGCGAGTGAGACAGTTCTGTTGTGACAGATAGCAAGTTCGTGAGGTTATGGTGCGTGCTTTGCTGTCGAATCCCTGGCACAATCGTGGAATCACAAATAAAGCTTTATTAATTGCAAAGAAGATACGTGAATACGTGAGAAATTATCGGTAAGTATTTTACGAACGTTATTTTGTAACTCTGAGCCGTAAATCGTGGAGCATTCAAATAAAAGTGCACGTTCTTACAGATATGGAGCAAGTACGGAATGAATTTAAGGTAGTTGTGCTGCTAAGTGCGTTTTCTATAGAATCGGCTGAAATTTTTACCACACTTTCATTTACATGAAATCTAGTTGTACGAATTATTTCAGAATTTTTTACCGTCTGGAACGCGAAATAATGGCGCTCAAAGTTGGAACTTTTCACACGAGTTCCCCATGTTACGTATATGGAAACCGCATATCGATAATTTTAGTGTAAAAACCGTTCTATAGATTGTTACGAAAAACTAGGATATGATGGAAGGATATTTCAGGAATGCTAGTATAAAAAGTCCGATTAATTTACCGTTTAGTTTCGCTGGTACAACAATAATAGTCACTTGATCCGCACTAACTTTTAGCGTGGAAGGGGTAGCCGGGTGCGAGTGCGCGCGCGTCGGTATACAGAGCGCGAGAGAGAGCGGTCCCCTGTGCGAGTGTGTGAGAGCGGTTTGACTACAAACCCAACCAAAAGTTCACGGCAGATAGCCTATACCACTCGGTGACTTGAGCACGCACTGCGCGCGCGATTTGTTAGTCCGACTGTCGCGGCACAACTACCTTAATTACACGTACTTGAGGAAAAAACTATGCGCAAGTATTTTACCAGCGCCAGGTTGGGGTTTCACTCGAGGAGATCACACATTTTTTGGTCTACAAAAGATGGAAGAGGATCACCGGATCAGGAAAAGGGTTGCTGTTCTGCCGGATATGCACGTTGAAGTATACATAGACAATAAAATTTGGCCGCTCTCAGAATGTATTATCCTTGTTAATATGCATCAGTTTATTATTCTTCTTAACAACGTAGATGAAATGCCTTTGTCGGATTAGGATACAGAAGAACCGTTGTTTACAATCATGCTCCAAACGTAAATAATTTTTCAATCATGTTTAACATGAAAATTGTAAAAAGTACATCAGAGAATCAGGATATACAGGGTGTCCCATTTTTAATTATGGACGCAAATATTTCGAAAACGGTTCACTGTATCGAAAAATATATAAGACAAAAGTTGTAGGGTTACGAGGGGGACAGCTTCTGGTGACATTGGCTTTCTTGCAAGTGGAGGCGTTGAGGTGATATGAAGGTCAACTTTGGTTTTTTAAATGGAATCATGTATTTATTACTTGTCTATTCGATTGAGCGTTGCATTTTACGTCAAAAAGCACTGGAGCACAGGTGTGCTGAAATAAATTGTTCATGAGATACAACCCTCAAAAGAATTGAAGCAAAATCTGATAACGAACCGAAAAATGATGAACTCGTGACAGCTTGTAACTCTTGATCCAAGGGTCGCATTAAAAACACAAGACGTGCAAATTCAAGCTTGGGAAATCTCTGCCCTATGCAAGGTGTTGAAATTAATATCGAAACATGGATTTTCGAAATGATCCTTTCGGAGAGGTGTAACTCAACCATAGGACGCGATAAAAAAATTCATTCAGTGGAGGTAAAAGTAGTCATTTCGAGCTTCAAATCGCGCACCGTGTGTTTTTTCATACGACCTCTGGCTCAAGAGTTACGAGCATTCATGAGTTCATCATTCTTCGGTCCGTTATCAGATTGTGCTTCAAATCTTCTGAGCGGTGTATCTAATAAACCATTGATTTCAGCACACCTGTGCTTCAGTCCTTTTTGACGTGAAATTCAACGTTCAATCGAATAGACAAGTAATAAGTACACGATTCCATTTAAAAAACCAAAGTTGACCTTCATATCACCTCAACGCCTCCACTTGCAAGAAAGCCAATGTCACCAGAAGCTGTCCCCCTCGTAACCCTACACCTTTTGTCTCAAATATTTTTCGATACAGTGAACCGTTTTCGAAATATTTGCGTCCATAATTTAAAATGGGACACCCTGTATACAAGTTTTACACAATTGAATACTCAACATTCATGAGCTCCAGTGACGAGAATCAGGATGTATAAGGTCAGAATGTAGGATACAAGGTTTACAAATTAGATGTGTACATGAAAATGATATTTCTTGCTTTTTTGGCATTTTTTATAACTTATTATACAAGCTACGAATAAACATAAACAAAAGTACAATTCTCTTCTATTGTAACGCTGTAATCATGTTCTGTCCAGCAGAATATTCTCCTTATTTTTATCACATTTAACTTTGAACTGCCTACCAGGCTTTGGTGCAATATTCGACTGTAACGTTTTACAGTTTTGCGGAACGTCACTACATACTTTGTTCTGAGATGAAGCATGTACGTCTTGTGCATATGTAAGTTTTGAGAGTTTCCTGTTTCGGCGAGTGCTCTCTTTTTAGACACAATCATTTTTGTTAGCCTGGTTACACAGAAAATACATTCTGGTGGTCAGGTAGAATGTAATTACTCTATGAGTCAGTACCTCTGCAGTACCATGTCCGGTACAACCAATGAGCGGTATTGCAGGCAAGTGTTCGACAGCATCAGTCACATCAAATAGAGTTTGTGCGTTAATGTCCTTCTCCTTGATCGCTTTCAGAGTACCATTTTCCAGTATTGAAATAAGATCAAATAATGATTCCGATGGATGTTTGAGGTACCCATAAGACTTCAGCTTAATCAGCTTATGGCTTTCCGGAATTTCCTCAGCGGGATCAAGGAGAAGGGAATTAGCGCACTGCTCACACGTCTTCTTGCTGTTACCAGTTATCACAAATCTGGATGCTTTCCGAGCCACAAATCCAGAGATGTACGCAATGACGTAGTCAGAGGTGGAACAGGCGAAGTAATCGTGGTCTTCAAGGAGGGATGCTGCGTCAATAAGCTGGTCACAGCGGATGCCTTTATCGATTATCGTATCAATTTGTGCATTCCACTGCTCCCACCTTTCGTCAGCATCAGTCACGTCTTTTATATTGAGAAGGACATCCAAGGTTTCGCCACCAGAAATGTTACTACCCTTCGGAGGCTTGACCAAGGAGTACATTGAGACGAGGCGATACATTTGTATGAAAAGTAAGGAATCTGGATGGTCGTTGGATCCACAGCAATTCCTCATCAATCCAAAGAAACGCTGATTTTTTTTTTCAATTACAGAATCAGTATTACCCTATATCTGAATTTCAACTCATCATATAATAGATACCTCTAAATTATCTTGATTGAGTCTCGCAGTCATGAGGTACCGAAAGTCGCAATCATCCACGAGAAATTTACATATTTCTAGAGCTGCTCTAAGGGAGATTTGCAAGCCGTAACAGGTCGAATCTGGTAGGAAATCGTAACCTTTCTGTTTTGCTTCAGCCTCCCATTTATCAAGATAATCGATGAATTCCTCAATGACCTACACATGGATATACATGCAAATACTGAGGGATGAAGGACTCCGGGAAATGGTGTACACCAGAATTCAACACTTCAAAGACTTCAAGGACTACAAGGGATTTCGCGAGATTTCATGGGACTTCGAGGGACTTTTCAATGGACTTCATGAGACTTCGAGGGACTTTTCAAGGGACCTCGAGGGACTTCAATGGACTTCACGAGACTTCATGGGACTCCACAGGACTTGAAGGCACTTCACAACTATTCCCAAAAAAATCAACGAGTGTCTATCACCTTCCACATATCATTTCCAGGTTTCAAGTTGTTAACTGGTGTCCGACTATTCATGGCAGTCAAAAGCGCCTTCACTCTGCGAGAGAAATTGATGGATGGTTCGCAGTTAGTGACATCCGAGTGCTGATCTTTAAATAGCTCCATCGCGTCAGCGAGCCCAAAGAACTGTGAACCACGCAAATAGAGATATATAATAGTTTAGTCGCTGATAAGAACTCGTGCTTCAATATTTATGTCGAGGAAAGAAGATGACAGTTCGGCTTATCAATGAAATGCACACGCAATAAAGAACATGTTCTACCTCAAAAGGCTAATACAAAGTAAATCTGTCAATCAGATGAAAAAACGAACACAATAAATACATTACATGACAATCTATACAGTATACGTACTTGAAATGCTATAGCAACGTTCATCTTTTTATAGAACTCTGGATTCGGATGTTCCTTTTGTAATTTAAAATTCACTTTCAGGTTGAAGGATGTCTCGTTCTCCACTTTTAGCAAAGCGTACCAGTGCAATAGCGACACAATGCCATCAGGTGTCTACAAAGAGGTGACGTTACACGGAGCATAAACAAGATATAAATTCATATTTGAAATCAGAAATGACAAAAATATTTTCATTATCAAATGAAAATGTCCTTACCCAAATTCCTGCACTTTTGTCCCGGCCCTTATGCGTAAAAAAATTACGCATACACTTTATCAAATGCGGGAAATCTGATATGAACCACAGACGACGACAAGGATCAACGATATGTGGGACGCTAACAGATTCTTTTGTCACACCGAATATTCTCCACATATTTCGATTCCATGATGCTCCGTCTGTAGCAACGGCATCAATCCGTAGTCCGGCTTTTTCGGATAGCACTACACATTCAATTATTAGTTGATGCAGAACCGTTCCAGTAGCACTTCCTTTGCTAAGAAAGCAGCCAAGGGTTTGAACCCATTTGCCTTTCCACGGTTGGAACATGAATACCAGCGCATGGTCTCCTTTTTTTCCTTTCTGATGCTTGGGTGTGTGCTTTCCCAAGTCTGTAAATCCCTCAACCTTCAAGTTTTGACGATTGAATGACAATGTTTTTGTCAATTTCATTTCATCGATCAACAAAGTGCCTGCAATGTGTTTATAATAATTCAATTACAGTATGGACGAACGTACCATATCAAACTGTGCCAGAAAAAAATGACCTGTACGTGTCTGCAAGCATAGGATACGTCAGGTTTTTCTGGCACAATTGCAGATGGCATGTTCTTCCATACTGCCGTTGAATCACAGTCATACTATGCTCAGCAAGATTTACATCTTAAAATAAGAGTATGGTGGCACTTCTGATACTTACCACGCACTTCATCGGGCTTCATTTTTGCAGTTTTCTGAGATAGGACCTCGAACAGGCTCGATTGAAAGCCGTAGCATCCACGAATACGTTTGATGTACCTGTTCAATGTAGATATATCTGGAAGAACAAGTATCCTACGTCTACGAAGATGTTCATACGCCTTTCTGCTCTTAATTCGAAGAAGCAAGCACTCGTATACCCATTGAGTGGTATATCTCATCCCTCTCATATCTTTAACTCGCGACGCCGCGAAACAAGCTTGTACACCAGCTTGTTCGCAAGGAGTCAAGTTTCTGATAGCTTTATCCAAAGCTACTTTATCAGCAGTTTTACACTGCTCTTTCAAAGACCGCACATTTTTTTTAAGCGCCTTCACCTAAATACGTAAAAATAACGTATACAACGTAGCATCTTTATGAACACGGTTGAATTGATTCTTATATATGCTGACCTTAGATTTAAGAAGCTTGCCCTTATTTCGAAGTTTATTGCATTGGACACCCAACTTTCGTTTTGCAGTTTTCAAATTTTGTGTTTTAACCCTCATCGATTGCCTGTTCTTCAATGTCTTTTGGTATTTACAGCACGGACCACACCATATTCTCTGACGACCAAAGTTTTTCAGCACAAACCCGAGACAATCATTTTCGCTAGAATTTATGAGTAAACATACTTCATTTTAGAAAAATATTTTTTGACTTGTTAGATTTTATTAGGTAATTATTCTGTCCCACTCACGCTTCTGTTGACTGGTAATTTGCTCGCTTGCATGGTAACATTTGAGAAACTTTGAGAAATAATTTTTCTAGGTCGCGCATTTCTACTATGTTATCCGCCTGAGGTAGGATAATTTTCTTCCCATACAGGAATACCTAAAAAAATGCATATTGCTAGTTAAAAATGGGTATATTCCAAATTTTAAATACGTACGTTACATGGGTTAATATTCAAATATGTACATACCTCAACTTTCAAGTCTGGATAAAAATTGATGCGTTTCTCTTCATATGACCGATCCGCTTGCCATAATGACCATGTTATACGCTTATCACTTACAATGTGAGGTATCCAGTATTTGCTGAAAGAAAAAGGCGATTCCTTTTCCTTGTTTAACGCATCTGCAATTAACTGGAAGAAATTGCTTGTTCTTGGCTGCTTTGCACTAGGAACAGTATCATTATTTGACTGCTTCCGTTTAAGGACTTTTGTCGCTTCGACAAAAATACCTGGATCAAGCGTTACTGATGCTTCAAGTTTCGCTTCGTTAGGCGGAAAAATGGTTGGAACAGCGGTATAAGTCAGTAGAGGTACTTTTCTTGGCTGTCTAGAGACGATCCCACCAGATTTGTAAGTTACTAGGTCTCGCTCGATATCATCCTCATCGAAATGTAAAATACAAATCCGACTATTCGGTCCAAAATCGTGTACACCTTTGCTACTTAATATTGATTGCCAATCTAATAGCTGTTTATTCTGTAGAAACGAAGTAATAGATAATATCATAATTGAACAAACAATTCAGTATAACAGATATTACATAATGATATTACGTACCGAGGGAGCTTTGAACAATGTGTTCTTGTTATTTTTATCTTTGTATCTCGTTTTACACTGCGGTACACGACACATCGACATCTCGCCGGTACCCGTCGGCGATCAAAATATTCAATTCGAATTTCGTGATAAGAAAATAACCACGCGTGAACATAACCTAACTGTCATAACAAACTGTCTCACTCGCACTTTCTGCGAGAGAAACAAACGCAGCTAAGTCGTACTGCGCATGCGTGACTCGTCGACCTCGTTATTCTTTGCCAGCGAACTGCTTACTTATGGCTGGAAAACTCACCCCACTTTTGGGATGCGTTCTCGGCAGAGTTCGGTCTCCTTCCCTCTTACTTCATGGGCGGACGACAAACTTTCGGAATCCGCATGTTCATTCGCCTCGGCTGAAACCGGTTACCTGTTGCGGTCGCAAGCCACGCCGATTATGGCGGACGGCAAACTTTCGGAATCCGCATGTTCATTCGCCTCGGCTGAAACCGGTGACCTGTTGCGGTCGCAAGCCACGCCGATTATGGCGGGAGACAAACTTTCGGAATCCGCATGTTCATTCGCTTCGGCTGAAACCGCTGACGTGTTGCGGTCGCAAGCCACGCCGATTATGGCGGGAGGCAAACTTTCGGAATCCGGGCTGCAATCATCGAACAAATTTGCCTCACCAGCCGGTGGAGGATTGCATTCACAACTGTGGCCGATCTTAGCTGTACAAATTCTAAGAATCTGATCGAAATTGCGTTTAAAGAAATAATAACATCTTAGATAAGACTTTTCTATAGTTCTTATATCTTTACAATCGGATCTAACTTTTCGACAGATTTTCATCCACCTGCTTTTCTCAAAGTGTGCATCGAGGTGTGTCAAAAAGGCATCGGGAGAAGAGTTCCTAATTTCGGGATCTTGTAATATTGCATCACAAAGGCTGTCTTGGGTAAGCCAAGCCATTGTGATGCAAAGCGGCCCGTTGCTTTTCTTTTTTTTTTTAAATATAGGAATACAACGCGGCCCGTTGCTGGATGATAGACTTGGAGCTGGAGTGGGGCAGAGCTACAGTCTCTGAGTAGAGCGAAGTTAGTAGTAGCGACTGCGGGGCACACGCTGATCCAGGGATAAGTAGGGGCACAGACATGGTGGAAGTATTACATGGTGTGCTCAGAATGCAGCGTTCTCTTTCTAAAATCTTCCCCCTCTCTCACTCGGCGGACAATATCCGCGTCATTGCCGCCAACCCACGAAATTCCCTAGAATGTCTGGTAATTTAACGCCGTGATGTTTTCAGTTTGGCTGAGTAAACTATAAATACCCGAAAGTTTATTCAATCTCCGTCCGTAAATGAGGTTATTATTGAATTATCCAACGTTCTAAGGTGAATGAGTTATTAATTATTTGGTTTTCCCTCAATTGAGGAGGAGGTTGGAGGTTATCGTACTCATAACAACTTGTGAACCAACCAGCGCATGCGTATTCAGTCGCTTCCTAATACCATCACGGATCGCGTGTAAAAATGCAGAAAGAGATGGAGCGCATACGGTACTGAGTGGAGCGACAAGGACAAACAACTCAGTTGTACCAATGTTTCAACGTGAAAATATTTTCCTTTTTCGCCGTTGGTACCTTAGCGCTGATATCCCGTTTCTCGTGTCCAAAGCGGCGGAGCTTGTGAGTTCTGAGCACACCATATAATACTTCCACCATGGGCAAAGAGCTATGCAAGACGGCCCCCACTCTTACTTTTCACGGAAGGGAATGACGGAGGACGTTGCCTAGTGAGCCCTGTTGCGGGCTCTTCGGCTTTCCGCGTGAAAGTGGTGGGGATAACGACTGGGACTTGACTCCCTTGCATGAACAAGGCGACAACGGCCCCTCTGGCATTCGGCAACACATTCGGATTTTCTGCCTCCCTACACCTTATCGTACAAAACGAATCATCCTACCGTACCCGCGCGAATAAATGAAGTTCGTGAATTGGCTCCCTCTTCCACTCAACGCGGTTCGATGAGAAATTAAATATCGAGGATTTCGAGAAAAGGAATGAAATTTAAAAAAAAAAACGACTGTGTGTAAATATCTGTAAGGTAATAGAAAAAAATAAAAATAAAATGATAAAAAAGACCTACCAATGCATAATTTGCTAACACATGTGATGATCATAGAGTGAATAACAATGATTTAAGAAAAAGGAATGAAAAAGTAAAAAAAACATGCATTTTGCTAAGTGAGATGATCAAGAAGTAAATAACAATGATTTATGAAAAAGGAATAAACAAGTAAAAAGGAAAAACACGCACGTATCTATGCAATAATCTCCGAATTATGATAATGAGTACTCGTAACTAGCAAAAACGTTTATATAGTAGGGTGGTCCTTAAAAAGGTCATTTTTGAAATTGAAAATGCACACCCCCCAGATCGATTCCAAATAAATTAATAAAAATCGTCACCAAATTTCAGCCTTCTAGCTCAACTAGAAGTCGCGCCTGTAAGCACGAACTTTTTCCCATTTGAATAACATTGGTTTTCACCCGACTACGACAAAATGACCGTATTTCGCCCCTGAAACGCGGGTCGAAAGTCGTCAATTTCGGACCGGAGGGAAGAAAAGTCGATTGCCGGGCAAAAAAGTAAATAGCCGGGCAAAAAAGTAAATTGCCGGGCAAAAAAGTGGACTTTTTTGCCCGGCAATTTACTTTTCTGCCCGGTTAATCACTTCTCTTCCTTCTGGTCAAAAATTGACTACCTACTTTCCACTCGCGTTACAGCGACGGAATAAGGTCATTTTATCGAAGTCGGGTGAAAAATAGTATATGCCACACGGGAGGAGCGCAATTTTCACCTCGTGTTCGTGCTGCCCTCGCTGCACTCGCTTCGCTCGTGCCTCGGGCAGCAAACCTCGCACTCGGCGAAAATCGCGCTCTTTCCTCCCTTGTAGCATAATATACTATTTTGTCATACTTTCGGTCACTTTTTTATTGCAACTGTAATAAGCCTTCAAAAAATCTGAAATTCACAGGCTATAATGTCAGCTGTTACTGCGACCTGTAAAAAAATCAACAGACCCCTAACATCATTTTCCAGATCGCTGTAGGGTGATGAACTTGATGTTAGAATTGTTTTTTATGAGTATTGCATCTTATGGGTCAATTCGGACTTTTACTTACTATAAGCTGTGGTTCGAATGAATTTCACTGCATTCAGGTGAAATTCATAGAAAAACTCGTATTCTCCTGAATATATGGGTATTCCATGCGAAGCGGGACAAATTTCGGCCGAGGTACGGCGAATTCGACGTTCGTCCAGAATCTAGTTCCTAATTACTACCGTGCAACGAGATTTCCGGAGTTTTAGTTCCTAATTGATTTTCGGTTTTCCATGTTACAAAAGTATGGCGCAATTTTCAGCCAACCACTTTTTTTTCGTTCGCGGGCAATTATTTATCGAATTATTTTTTTTGGAAACTAGAAAATTATTCTATATCATAATGGCTGTTTTTGAACTGTTTTGTATTGGTATTTGACGTACGTACTTCATTTTAATGAAGTCCAGGTAACGAAAATCGTTAAGGTTACTATAATTTTTGTTTCTATAATTTATTGCCGGCGAACAAAAAAATGGATGGCTGAAATTTTCACCATACTTTCGTAACACCTTCAACTACGTTCAGTAAAATTTTCAAGTGAATCCAGTAGACCCTAAGACAATTTCTTTAATCGCGCCTCACGGAAAGCCGAAAATCAATTGGGGGCTAAAACTCAGGAAATCTCATTGCAAGGTAGTAATTAGGAACTAGATTCTGGACGAACGTCGAATTCGCCGTACCTCGGCCGCAATCTGTCCCGCTTCGCATGGATTACCCGATATATCCAGGAGAATACGAGTTTTTCTATGAATTTCACCTGAATGCAGTGAAATTCATTCGAACCACAGCTTATAGTAAGTAAAAATCCGAATTGGCCCATAAGATGCAATAGGGGAGACCGGGGCTAGTTGTCACACTTTTTACTCTCTGATTTTTAGAATTTTCTCAATCTCTTTTTCGCAAATCTTGAGATGGGGTATTGTAGATGCATCCTTTGCGCACCTACAGAAAATTTTTGGTTATTTTGAAGCAAGTCTGAGTAGGTTTTTTTCGAATTTTCAAAAAAATTCGCGGAGTGTGACAACTTGCCCCGAGGCGGGGTAAGTTGTCACAGACCCCGGGTAAGTTGTCCCGAGTATTTTAAATGGCGAAAACGGGTTTCATTGTATTGTCTCCTGGAAACCACGAAACAGTCAACCTAGACTCCGAATACCCCACAAACCATGCGGAATCCCACCCAGACTCCGAGAATCTTGAAAAAGATGACCTCAACTCAAAAAACCATGTTCAAGTCAAAATGGGGTGAGTTTTTACACGGGACAACTTGCTGACCCGCCATTCGAATATCAACAATATGTATGTACATCAAATGAAAGCGTTAACTTTTCCGAATATCGTGTAGCGAAATTCCTCAAGGCAGTCTAGAAAATGAGAAAAAACATATTAGAAGATGGAAAATAATTACTTTTCAAGTCCGATTTTAGTTTATCGATTACTGCGAGGCCGAATATGATGCAATATTCAATTTAACGACATTAGTTTGTTTCAAACATCAAACTACAACTTTGATCTATAGCACCGTTCGATCTGTTATCTACCGGTGGAGATATGGACACTGTGACAACTAACCCGTGTGACAACTAGCCCCGGTCTCCCCTACTCATGAAAAACAATTTCAACATCAAGTTCATCATCCTACAGCAATCTGGAAAATGATGTCGGAGGTCTGTTGATTTTTTTACAGGTCGCAGTAACAGCTGACATTATGTCCTGTGAATTTCAGATTTTTTGAAGGCTTATTACAGTTGCAATAAAAAAGTGACCGAAAGTATGACGAAAACCAATGTTATTCAAATGGGAAGAAGTTCGTGCTTACAGGCACGACTTCTAGTTGAGC
>JAFFZH010013799.1:0-20628 GCA_018420115.1 Euura saliciscinereae | reverse complement strand
GTGGAATTATATTGGCGAGTTCGCTACATAGCCCTTTTCCACCTTTGGGATACGTAGTCGGTGATATGAGTGAAAACAAGTGACGGTCTCACGCTTCGCAACACAAAAAAGGCTTATTTTACTCGATTTTGGTGAGATACACGTTCATGCAGCTACAAATTTGATTACAAATCGTCTAAGGAACCCATTAAACACCCCCCCGTTCATATCAGGCTCCATCATTTTTTAAATACGGAAATCTGAGTCCAGCATGCCCTTAAAAAGAACTTTTGCGCCAAAGCCACGATTAGCACATTTAGAAATGGCGATAGCTAAAGCGTGTCAAGGACGAAACGAAAGTGCACTAGAATACGGCAATAGAATAGAGGAGCCCGTACGCTCAGCCCAAGAAGTAATCGAAACTTATGAAACGCCAGGAGATGCGGCGATATTAATCAAACACCTTAAACAAAACTCCCTTATTTCATTCATAAAAGGCTTAGCGGACGAGACAGAATTTAGAGTTGTAAGTCAAAATCCACAAACGTTACGAGAAGCAATTGACATAGCAGAATGCGCAGAAAAAGTGGTACCAGAAAGATTACAATTAAGAAACCAATCGAGTTCAGAAACAAAAGAATCAAGAAGATATCACTCAAACGACCATTCAACGTCATCGTCGCATCACGACTCACAATTATTTTGCACTTATTGCAAACGAAATGGTCATTCTATAGAAGAATGTAGAACAAGACAACGTAACGATCGATTCTGTACATTTTGCAATCGCCAAGGTCATAGATACAAAAATTGTAACAGGCGGAATCCGCACAGTTACCGCAACTCTCAAAATTCTGGTTCTTATCACGATAATCACAGCAATCAAAATTCCTTCAACCGTCAACAAAATCATCATTCCTTTAAGGTAGTTGTGCCGCGACAGTCGGACTAACAAATCGCGCGCGCAGTGCGTGCTCAAGTCACCGAGTGGTATAGGCTATCTGCCGTGAACTTTTGGTTGGGTTTGTAGTCAAACCGCTCTCACACACTCGCACAGGGGACCGCTCTCTCTCGCGCTCTGTATACCGACGCGCGCGCACTCGCACCCGGCTACCCTTTCCACGCTGAAAGTTAGTGCGGATCGAGTGACTATTATTGTTGTACCAGCGAAACTAAACGGTAAATTAATCGGACTTTTTATACTAGCATTCCTGAAATATCCTTCCATCATATCCTAGTTTTTCGTAACAATCTATAGAACGGTTTTCACACTAAAATTATCGATATGCGGTTTCCATATACGTAACATGGGGAACTCGTGTGAAAAGTTCCAACTTTGAGCGCCATTATTTCGCGTTCCAGACGGTAAAAAATTCTGAAATAATTCGTACAACTAGATTTCATGTAAATGAAAGTGTGGTAAAAATTTCAGCCGATTCTATAGAAAACGCACTTAGCAGCACAACTACCTTAAGGATGTATTGGCTGTACAGTCCCAACCACATTGACCTTTGTCGACAATTATTGCATACTTCGAGATAAGATAAAAATCTGAAAAAAATCAACCACAATCAAGACAATAATGATATTCATTTTCAATTCTAATAACTCCCAAAAGTTATCAACAAATTATTTAAACAAAACATTGTTTAACAAATTTGACGGTGACGTAATTTTTTTTTCATGACAAACAAATTCGTTGATCTTTCTGAATACACGTGAATTTTTTAAGAATTTTCTCATATTTTTTTAAATTCTCGTTTTCAAAAATTTTAAATTTTCAAAAATGGAGGAAAAATCTTGAATTTTGGATATTTTTTCATGAAAACGATGTAGATTACAATTCCGAAGTTTGCGGAGCATTTAACGAATAGTTCCGTAGTTACAGCCTTCACAAAACGGTAAAAATGTTCGGAAACGGGAATTTCAAAAATATGAGAAAATTCTTTAAAAATTCATGTGTATTCAAAAGGATCAACGAATTTGTTTGACATGAAAAAAAAATGACGTCACCGACAAATTTGTTAAAACAATTTTTTGATAACTTTTGGAAATTATTATTATTGGAAATGAATATCATTATCGTCTTGATTGTGGTTGATTTTTTTCAGATTTTTTTCTTATCTCGAAGTATGCAATAATTGTCGACGAAGGTCAACGTGGTTGGGACTGTACAGCCAATACATCCTTAATAGTAGGATTAATCGCGGACACAATAGCAGAAAGTTCGAAAGAAAAATTCCCGCTGACATCCCAAATATCACCGACCGATTCAAAACGTCACCTAACCGTCCGTGACTTGTATGAAAACCCCAGTCTAGTGAAGCAATCTCGAGATCGACAAGAATCTGTCCAAACGTTCAGAGTTGGATATTTTACATCTTCGCGAAAAATTACGGAAAATCCTGAAGAAAAAATTATATTGCCAAGCTCGAAATCAGTTAAACGCAAAGTAAATACCGAATCGTGTCACAGCGCGGAACCGCAAAAGAAAACAACAGCACGTGGAGTCGACTATAACTCAGATTACACATTCGACGCTGATAACAAAGACGTTTCAAGTCCAAGCGAAGCGAGCGCACAGGCTAAACACATCCACACTCCTGACGCGAATACACCACAAAACACACAGTCATCAAAGCTTCAGACACGAGCATCCGAGTCACATACGTCAGAGATCAGATAGCCGAACTCAAAGAAAAGAAGCACAGTCCAACAAGTACTAAAACTAAAATCGCTAGAGTCAATAGTGTTGACGAACATGGTGAAACGAAATCTTCTAACAATCCGATACCATGACATAGACGAGACGAAGACATGTGTTTGAAAGCTTTTGCCGTATCCGACCACCGATCAAACGCACTGAAAGGTGCTTCAGACCCAAAGAATAGAAAAATTATTAGGAAAAGTCCTGAGCGAATTCTAAAACCGATTTATTCAAAGATCGCATTTTTAAAACGGGAGCCAAAAACGAAAACTGTCAACCGCGAATATTTACTGCAGAATAGCCAACCAAAGCCCATGACTGGTACCTCCAGAGATCTTGATCCAAGAATTACAGTACCTTTGAGCCAAATCTTCATACATTCAGCCGACCTGCCTCCAACAGCTGACTCTATTGCTAACGAAATCCCCCCTGACTGCACAGCCTCGCCTGGCATAGCAGCTGACTGTAATGTGACACGCGAACGGATGCACGATAAGAGATTCCAAGCAATCAAACCTGAGCTTAAAGATGATTTTGACTGTTCGGCCTCGAAACAAGATGACATACCGAAGAATTATATCAAACTACCTCCTCCTCGCCCTCCAGATCCAGATACAACTAGCCCGTTTTAGCCAAAAAGCTCATCGCTTTTTTGCGTAAGGCACGATCGTACAGTGCTAGTTTGTTTTGTAATAGGGTTCAAAATCCCCCAAGAATTTCAAAATTTTGATTCGAAGCCAATAGACCGTATTCCAAGGACCGCTCTCGTAACTTCAAAATTGATGAAGCTAGCGACCGCGGTTTTTGAACCGCAAGTCGGATCGAGTCTACAATGAAATTTGCACATTTTCGGGGTAAAAAAAAGTATCCTCTGCCAATTTCATCAAAATCGGTTCAGCGGTCTGGCTGATAGCGTGATTACAAGCAACTTCAACGATTTGACATCGAGAAGCAGGTGCCGGTAAAATTCAAAAAAATTCTCAAAATTTTCATTCGTGATCAGGAGGCTGTATTCCAAAGCTCGCTATTGTACGTTCATAATTGACAAAGTTAGCAATCACCATTTTTGAACCGAAAGTCGCATCGGGTACACAATGAAATTCTGACATCTTCAGGGTCAAATAAATATCCTCTGCAAATTTCATCAGAATCGGTTTAGCGGTGTGGCAGATAGCGGGTTTACAAGCAAACTCAACGATTTGACACTGAGACGCAGTTGCCGGAAAAATCCTCAAAAATTCTCAAAATTTTTATTCGTGATCACGAGGCTGTATTTCAAAGCTCGCTGTTGTATCTTCAAAATTAACAAAGTTAGCAAACGCCATTTCTGAACCGGAAGTCGGATCGGGTACACAATGAAATTCTGACATCTTCAGGGCAAAAGAAGTATCCTCTGCAAATTTCATCAAAATCGGTTTAGCGGTGTGGCAGATAGCGGGTTTACAAGCAACTGCAACGATTTGACACCGAGACGCGGGTGCCGGAAAAATCCTCAAAAATTCTCAAAATTTTGATTCATGATCACGAGGCTGTATTCCAAAGCTCGCTGCTGTATCTTCAAAATTGACAAAGTTAGCAAACGCCATTTCTGAATCGGAAGTCGGATCGGGTACACAACGAAATTCTGACATCTTCAGGGTAAAAGAAGTATCGCCTGCAAATTTCATCGGAATCGGTTCAGCGGTTTGGATGATAGCGGGTTTACAAGAAATGGGGGGGTCACATACACCACTCTTGAAAATGCTCGAAAACGACTACGCGGGTGCCAAAACGTGCTCCCTACATGATTCCAGAATTTTTACTCGATCCGACGTTTTTTGCGATGGCGAATGTATAAGGCACTCCGTTCTCTACGATCGTGCCTAAAAACACCGTCATATAAATTTTTACCTCCTCCTCGCCCTCCCGATTCAAATACAAAAAGACCGTCACCCGAATCCTTACCTCCTCCTAGTCCCCCTGATCCATGTGCAAGACCTCGGTCATCCAAGATATCACGTTCTGCGCACACGACTGTCCGCGAATCTCCTTCATCTTGCATGGTCACACACGGATACTCTCGTCCATCAGTCACCGACCTTAGCCTAGCACCTGATATCCCAGCTTGCTCAAAGACTATATACTAAAGAATACCGACACACACACTCGAACCACGAAGATGACAATTCATTAAACGTCATACAATCTACAAATAAAACTTCTGTGTTGAGCAACGAATGTACAGATGAACAAAAATACGGAATCTACAGAAACCTCAAACCTCACACTTATCCACCCCAGCACCTATCCAAAAGCGCAAATTGTTTATTCTGAACAAATTGGCCCACGAACCACAAAACCATGACTAATTCAGGCCAGACCTTACTTGACGGACTGACGGACCTTTTGATTCGAATATGACAAGTTTTTTTATTATCAGACAAACCCTAGCCTTTGATCAGTCTTCTCACTACGCATACAGACGGACTCACACACATTCAAATACAACACTACTTACATATCATTAAGCCAATCGTCTCTTCCTCCTCTCTAAAAATCCGCATCGTACACCCCACTAATTCTTAACACCAATCTCATAATTAACAATCTAACCACAGACCTACCCCACACGAAGTAACTCGTGGCTGACAGTGCTAACACTACATGCACTATACACTACACCCACAGATAAAAACTTCCTAAGATCCACATCCTACACCCCACTAATTCCTAACACCAATCTCACAATTAATGATCGAACCACAGACTTATCTCACACGAAACGACTAGCCGATCATATTACATGCATTATACACCTAACACCACACCTACAGATCAAGATCCTCGCCCTCACTCTATAGAAAAGTGACTGAAACATGCCATTCCACAGTTATTTATTCCAATTCTTTTTTGAATTCAATGAACTATAGCTAAACGAAATTAGATGCAACGCACACATCGACATAAGGACACAGTCTTTCCCTCAATCCAGCCATCCTTCAATCCTTAGCTATTCCGTGCGAAAAACCGTAAATGTATAATCTTCCAACAGATTTACAAACACCAAAATCGTATTATAGTCACAAATAGTTAATCGATTGCGAAAGCGAATCACATCCTCACGTTGTCTTCTTCACAAGCTCAGATTACGTTTATAACCAGCGAAGACCAGTAGTACCCGAGAAACATTAAAAGAGCTCAGCTTACGTTTGAATTAAAACCATTGTCGTTCTACTTACAACTTAGATTAGAGATATATTATTTTTCAATTAATTATTACCAATATTAATTAGCAAATTTTGGGATTGGTTTAGCATTAAGTTAATTTGGGTATTAGATTTACGACAGTTTTATATTACTTTCATACTAGAATTAAGAATAGCCTCGAGATGACATTTGTATTCAACCGACAATATCCAATAAATCGATTTTCAAAAACAAAAATTACTAACCCGCGTAAACGCACACTAACCCTAAGCGCATTTACTCTTAAGAGCATTGCATCAAATTGTATCAAATTTAAATCCATAAGTAATTTTCCACGAATAGCCATATTTTGTAATACACGATAGTGAACACACTCATATCATTGTTAATGCACAACAACACAAACACCATTATTAATTCAAATCAATTGTCAAATTCCATTTAATTATAAGCCGAAGATTGTATTTTGAACCATTTAAACGTACATCTGCCTAAGTCGTATTTAAGGATGTATAGGCTACACAATCTCAACCAAAAGTGAGTCTCGTCGTCAATATTGAGTACTTCGAGATGAGATAAAAATCGGAAAAAAATCGACCACAATCAAGATGATAAGAGTATTCATTTTCAATAATAATAATTCCCAAAAGTTGTCAACAAATTGTTTAAACAAATCATTGTTTAACAAATTTCCTGGTGACGTCATTTTTTTTTCATGTCAAATGAATTCGTTAATCTTTCTGAATACACATGAATTTTTTCAGAATTTTGTCACTTTTTTGAAATTTCCGTTTTCGGAAATTTCTAAAGGCTGTATTTACATAACTATTAGGTCCACCCTCCGGAAACTTCGGAATTGTAATCTACATCGTTTCCACAATAACATATCCAAAATTCATATTTTTTTCCTCCATTTTTCAAAATCGAAAACGGAAATTTCAAAAAAGTGACAAAATTCTGAAAAAATTCATGTGTATTCGAAAAGATCAAAGAATTCATTTGACATGAAAAAAAAATAACGTCACCAGGAAATTTGTTAAACAATGATTTGTTTAAACAATTTGTTCACAACTTTTGGGCATTATTATTATTGAAAATGAATACTCTTATCATCTTGATTGTGGTTGATTTTTTTCCGATTTTTATCTCATCTCGAAGTACTCAATATTGACGACGAGACTCACTTTTGGTTGAGATTGTATGGCCTATACATCCTTAATCTTAAGACACTAGACACCTGTAATCAGAACCTCTTCTTTCTTATACTTCGTATAGTAGAAACATATGCTTGACACCCTATGTTTCATCTAACGGGGGGGGTGTTACGTGTGGATCTTCAGTCCACACGTCACTCTCACCTATCTCTATCTATTAGTAATACTTATAACTCATTAGCTTATGGTAACTAGATACTCTTCTTCCCGCTCTCTTATTTCTTTCCGCTCTAACTCTGGGTTCCCAGACTTAATCTGAAACATTGCATCCGGTGATGCTTATTGAACTTCGCATCACCTCATGCATGGTCAGCCACACGTGGGCCCCTACCGGCACTCTTTTACGCCTCTTCCCGAGCTTTCCTGTTTCCTATCGGAACAACAGCTCTTGACTTCTTCTTTTACTGCTCTAGAGAATGAGACCTATCTCTAGCAGATATTAGACTTTACTTGTTTGTATACTTTAAACGGCACTTGAGTAACTGAATGAAGGCTGTATTATAATCACTTCGTTCTACGCTGAAAACTCTTTTGATATCACTTCACCTACACCTTCGGTATACTTCTGTATTTTTACACGGGGTGAACCCTATAAAAAGACTTGACAGGCTCCGCTTGTTACACTCGCAGTAGCGGTCTTGTTACAGTCGTAAACGCCATTTTGATTTTTTTTCCATTTCTCATGATTTTTCCGAATAGCTGCAAAAACTCATGAAACGCAAAGAAAAAATCGAAACCGACGTCGTTTCGGAAAATTCGATAAAAGAAATCGCAGTTGAAAGCAGAAGGTCGTATACACGATTTTTTTCTTCTTCAATTTTTCATGATTTTTCCTAATAGTTGTAAAAACTCGTAAAACGCAAAGATAAATTGAAAGAACGACTATTCAAAAAAATTCGATGAAAAATATTGGTAGTTAAAAGCAGAAGGTCGTGAGCGCCGTTTTTATTTTTTTTGTCATGATTTTTTCAAATCGCTGTAAAAACTCGTAAAATGCAAAGATACATTAAAAGAACGACCATTTAAAAGAATTCGATAAAAAAATATTGGTAATTAAAAGCAGACGGTCGTGAGCGCCATTCTTATTTTGTTCATTTTTCATGATTTGTTCAAATAGCTGTAAAAACTCGTAAAACGCCAAGATAAATTGAAAGAACGACCATTTAAAAACATGCGATAAAAAATATTCGTAGTTAAAGGCAGAAGGTCGTGAGCGCCATTTTTTTTTTTTTTATTTTTCATGATTTTTTTAAATCGCTCTACAAACTCGTAAAACTCAAAGATAAATTATCGAATAGATCGAAAGAACGACCATTTGAAAAAATTCGATAAAAAATATTGATACTTAAAAACAGAAGGTCGTAAGCGCCATTCTGATTTTCTTTATTTTTCATGATTTTTTAAATAGCTGTAAAAACTCGTAAAACGCAAAGATAAATTGAAAGACCGAACATTTGAAGAAATTCGATAAAAAATATTGGTAGTTAAAAGCAGAAGGTCGTGAGCGCCAGTTTTATTATGTTCATTTTTCATGATTTTTTCAAATAGCTGTAAAAATTCGTAAAACGCAAAGATAAATTGAAAGAACGACCATTTTCAAAAATTCGATAAAAAATATTCGTAGGTAAAAGCAGAACGTCGTATCCGCCCAACTTACGACCCTTTGCACTTACATTTTTCGATCTCGTAATTTCAACTGATCTATACGCTTCGAACGTTCTCAGCGCGATTGGCTTGAAAAAAAAAATTATACGACTTTATGCCATTATAAACAGCAAAACGTCGTATAATGGCGCTCACGTCCTTATGTCATTAGACACGCGACATACGTTACCAATTTTATGTTCATCGCCTACGTTAAGTTATCGACGTGGTAGGGGGTGTATAAATCTCCTGCTGTGTATAATTACGACGGATCGGACGAATTCTAACCCGACACGAAGTAAGTGGCTACCTTCAACATGAACAAGATCGTCTGTCTTCTTGTCGCCTCATTGCTGTGCGTGGGTGTTGCCAGCGGTAAGTTACAGACCAATAGCACATGCTCGAACGTTCTATTTTCCGAAACAATGAAACCTCACTTATACTTATTTCAATCGGGTACGCTGGAAAATACATACATATAAGTGAGAATAACGTAAGAAAAAACTAATTGAGAGTCAAGTGGTTCGATAGCTTCCACGTCAGCATTGCAATTATCCACACACACCATCAACAGGTGAAAAAAACCTGTTCTGTAGATAAACGTAGAAATATTTTTGCATCAAGGAGTAAAATATTCTCGATACAACAAGGGTACAATATTCAAACTGAGAATCTTTGAATTATTGATTTCAATTCCAACAGCCAAACTGGATCACATGGACGTACATCGAAAGCAATCAATTTTTGAATTGTTGTGTCACGAAATATCGCGTGTTTATTAATGACATAAGGACGTAAGCGCCATTATACGACGTTTTGCTGTTCAGAATGGCATAAAGTCGTACAATTTTTTTTTCACGCCATTCGCTCTGAAAACGTTCAAAATGTATTAATTGAAATTATGCGATTGAAAAATGTAAGTGCAAAGTAAGGTGCAAAGGGTCGTAAGTGGGCGGATACGACCTTCTGCTTTCAACTGCGATTTCTTTTATCGAATTTTTAGAAACGACGTCGATTTCGATTTATCTTTGCGTCTTACGAGTTTGTACAGCGATTTAAAAATATCATGAGAAATAAAAAAAAAATGGCGCTTACGACCTTCGGCTTTTAACTACCAATATTTTTTATCGAATTTTTTAAAATGGTTTTTCCAATTTATCTTTGCGTTTTACGAGTTTTTACAGCTATTTAAAAAAACCATGAGAAATGAAAAAATTCAAAATGGCGCTTACGACCTTCTGTTTTTAAGTATCAATATTTTTCATCGAATTTTTTCAAATGGTTGTTCTTTCGATCTATTCTATAATTTATCTTTGCGTTTTACGAGTTTGTAGAGCGATTTAAAAAAATCATGAGAAATAAAAAAAAAATGGCGCTTACGACCTTCGGCTTTTAACTACGAATATTTGTTATCGAATGTTTTTAAATGGTCGCTCTGTCAATTTAACCTTGCGTTTTACGAGTTTTTACAACTATTTAATCATTAAAAATCATGAAAAAAAATGGCGCTTACGACGTTTTGCCTTTACGTTGTTTTTTATCTTTCCTTAAAAATTATAATGAAAGAACGACGTACCCGCCCAACTTACGACCTTTTGCACTTACATATTTCGATCTCGTAATTTGAATTGATCTATACGTACGTTTTGGCCGTTTTCAGAGCAAATGGCGTGAAAAAAAATATACGACCTTTTGCCACCAAAATCGCGTTTTTGGCGCTTGCGACCTTATGCCATCCCCACTGAGAAAGATCCTGTAAAATATCACATGAAAAAGTACATAATAAATTACATGATAAATTTTATAAAGTTATGACTGGATTCCTGATACGAATTATTATGAACTTTATCATATGATTTTTGTTCTAACCGCTATGTTGTACAAATACACATAATTTATCATCTCATTTATCGTAGGATGTTTTACATGATCAGATTTTATGATAGTAAAAAAAGGGGACACACCCGAGTCGGGATCGAACCGTGGTCCTTCCAATTTGCAAGCAGTAACGCTACCGCTTGAGCTACTGTACTTCATAGTAATGTAACAAAGTTTTAGGTTCATAAGCTTTGATATGATTGTGAATGATTTCAGTTTCTTCAAAGAAGTTGGAACTCGTAGAGCTAAAACTCATGTAAAACATCACACAATAAATTGGATGATAAATTATGTGTCTTTGTACAACGTAATGGTCAGAACAAAAATCATGTGATAAAGTACATAATAATTCACAACATTCTTAATTTACATGATAATTCATATCATGAATCCGGTTATAACTTTATCAAATTTCTTATGTACTTTTTAATGGCATATTTCACAATATCTATTTCAGTAGGGATTAGACACGCGATATTTAACAGCGCACTTAACATTTTGTGGCACGTATGTTCTGCAAGTGGTAAGATTTATTGAATCGTTCAAAATAAAAACTATGCGTACGTCATCACGATATAGATAAAATGTGTTTTTTGAACGTAATGCTCTTTGTTTGGAACCATTTTATTCTCTACATCTTATGCTATAATACACGGAATGTTCAAACCATTTTCAAAATGTCAGGTTCCACTCGATTCGTCAAGTATTGTCATGATATCCTGATTTTTGTTTCAGGAGTCGATCCAAACTATCATCCCATCGACGGTGAGTTGAAGATACAGAGATTTTCGATAATGACAGATATTCGCTTGTTGTTCGAATTTAGCTCAAGCGAGTCGAGCACCGCGGAATGACGACTCAATCACAGTCCTCTTTACTTAAATTTCAGCTGCCATGACAATTGTCAAAGACACACTGGCATTTCATGCGGTCTATGTTAGACACTTGTCCCACGGTGAGTTCAAAACAATGTCACCCAATGAAGATATTCAAGTCATAGCTACTAAAACATGCGTCAAATATTGACAAAGTACAATAGTGTCATGATGTACCTATTTTGTTTTCAGATAGCGAATCCAATATGACTATCAGCGACGCTAGTAAGTGATAAGTGGATACACTTACTTGACCAATTCATACCCCTACTGAAAAACTTCATATGATAAAAGTGGTACAAAAGTACATGATGAATCATATGATAAAGCTCATACGGTAGCGTGTCTGCTTCCGAATCCGACGGTCGTCGGTTCGATCCCAGTCCAGGATTTTTTTTATTTTCTTTTTCCATCATGAAATATCATCATATGAAAAATCGTATGATGAATTACAAAATAAAGTTTTTTATACAAATTTACGGACCATGTAAAGAATCACATAATAAAATACATAATAATTCATGTGATAAATCATAATGTGATTTCGGTCATAACGCATTGTGATTTATCATATGATTCATCATGTACTTTTTTACCACTTTTATCATATGAAGTTTTTCAGTAGGGACGTCTACCAAAACGCTCGAATTATTTTTGTCTCCTATGATATGATGATATACTATATGTTATCGTCGAGGTGGCGAATTGCCACACGGGTAACAATATTTGAGTACACGACTTTGCCTGCAAAGTTAAAAAAAATTGAGTGTGGTGCCGATAAGATCCTCCCCTTCAATATTTTTGTCTCCGTATTCTGGAAAATCATTCCGTTTGATATTCAGGACCTTTCTATTTCTACTTCAGATACTTTGATGAGAGCCGGAACCGATCTCGAAACCACTTTAGCTTCTATCCTAGAGGGTCACAGGGGTGAGTTGAAGACGACTTTCACCCTTTAAAAATGTTTTTGTGATCTACTGTTCGCTTCACATATCAGGGTGAAGTCGAGAAATTGTTTCAATTGACCGAGATTTTCTATTTTGATTCTCCATATTTCATTATTTTTTTTCACTTATTGCCATTATATCATGCGTCAATTGGTGAATTTCCACTCTGTCATTTATTTATTTATTTAAGTACAAGCCCAACAGGCGAACCCAACTAGGGCAAAAGCGGTATGGCAATTGCAATTAACGCAGGTCGAGAGAATAAAAAGAGATACAAATGAAGTGAGAAAACAAAACAAATGATACGCGTATTTTAGTTTCAGCAACCGAATCAGTAATTGCTGCCCGCGAATTCAAGCGTAAGTGACACTCATTCGAAAAATACATCAAGCCTAGCTTGATTTTCATCCAGCTGTTGTTAGAACTGAGTGAGAGTCGAAGACGACTTGATCATAACCTCTGTATTCCAATTTCAGGTACTGTCAACCCAGTAAAACAAAAACTGAAGGCCTATTTGAGACAATTTGCACCGAGAGTCGGATGTGAGTTGAAGACGTTTGTCCCCATCTAGAATATCACGCCTCAATTAACACTTGAAAATTGTCTCAATTATTGAGGTATCTTTTAATTTCCAGATAGCAGCACTGGCACCATATCTGTTGTGGCCGGAATTACTGAAGTATTCGTCGGGTTAGGGACCCAAGTCAATGCGATTTTGAAAGCTGCTCACGCGGCTGCCCATAGTAAGTTGGAAACAATCATGCCATTAGAAATATAATTGTCATACTGATTGTGAGATCTATCGTTTGCTACAAACCAAATTCCAATGAGGCTTTCATAAATTGATCTATTTCCTTAGCCTCCAGTTAGGCAAACGTATTTGATACTCAACATTCGATCCCTGATTTCATACCAGTTTAGTACTGCTAAACTACGATCCTGAATATTTTGACTTTTTAACTACCAATATTTTTTTGTCGAATTTTTTCAAATGGTCGTTCTTTCAATTTATCTTTGCGTTTTACGAGTTTTTACAACTATTTATTCATTAAAAATCATGAAAAAAAATGGTGCTTACAACGTTTTGCCTTTACGTTGTTTTATATTTTTCTTTAAAAATTGTAATGAAAGAACGACATATCCGCCCAACTTACGACCTTTTGCACTTACATTCTTCGATCTCGTAATTTGAATTGATCTATACGTTTTGGCCGTTTTCAGAGCGAATGGCGTGAAAAAAATATACGACCTTTTGCCACCAAAATCGCGTTTTTGGCGCTTACGACCTTATGCCATCCCTACTGAAAAAGATCCTGTAAAATATTACATGAAAAAGTACATAATAAATTACATAATAAATTTTATAAAGTTATGACTAATTTCCTGATACGAATTATTATTAGCATTGAAAATGCTTCTATTTTGGGTGTCTTCAGAAAGTACAGGAGACAAATCGTGGATGTAACGTTTTAATTGTTGCAGTCGCGGAGTGGATAAATATGGTGGGCATGGGAAGTATGAAAGTTTCTTGTTTTAATATAAACAAGAGAACCGAATGTGGATTATGGTTAGTTATACCGTGATCGTGGTCGAAATGTCATCGAGTACGTCGCAAACTGACAATTATACCGCGATGGATGGAATGAATCCTAGTACTTCGAGAACTAAAAGAACAGATGAGAATTAATAATTCTAAAAAATGACATGGATAAAATGTAAAAATGTTTAACAAATGATTATTATTATTTTAAAAAATTAGGAACAATTAAAGCGTTTGTTTGAAAAAAATATATACCGTAATTTTTCATGAACAGTGAACGCTAGCTATTTGAACCTAAAACTCGCTAGGCTAGTGACAGCCGAGCGTATAGTAATTTAAAAAACATTTTCAATGCCTAAGATTCTTGCCCCACGGGTGAAACCTGTAGATTTGTATATTATCATATGATTTTTGTTCTAACCGCTATGTTGTACAAATACACATAATTTATTATCTTATTTATCGTAGGATGTTTCATATGATCAGATTTTATGATAGTAAAATAAGGGGACACCCGAGTCGGGATCGAACCGTGGTGTTCCGAATTTGGAAGCAGTAACGCTACCGCTTGAGCTACTGTACTTCATAGTAATGTAACAAAGTTTTAGGTTCATAAGCTTTGATATGATTGTGATTGATTTCAGTTTCTTCAAAAAAGTTGGAACTCGTAGAGCTGAAACTCATGTAAAACATCACACAATAAATTAGATGATAAATTATGTGTATTTGTACAACGTTATGGTCAGAACCAAAATCATGTGATAAAGTACATAATAATTTACAATTTACATTCTTAATTTACATGATATGCAATTCATATCATGAATCCAGTCATAACTTTATGAAATTTATTATGTACTTTTTCATGTAATATTGTGCAATATCTCTTTCAGTAGGGATTAGACATGCGATATTTAACAGCACAGTTAACATTTTGTAGCACATATGTTCTGCAAGTGGTAAGATTTATTGAATCGTTAAATACAAAAACTATGCGTATGTCATCAAGATGTAGATAAATATGTGTTTTTTGAACGTTATGCTCTTTGTTTGGAACGATTTTATTCTCTACATTCTATGCTATAATACACGGAATGTTCGAACAATTTTCAACATGTCAGGTTCCACTCGATTCGTCAAGTATTGTCATGATATCCTGATTTTTGTTTCAGGAGTCGACCAACCCGCGGTTACCAGAAACAACAGTAAGTTAAAGATACAGAGATTTTCAATAATGATAGATAATCACTTGAGTCTTGACTTCCGGGTTGGAGCCGCGTTGATGAACGGTGTGTTGCCGACGTTTCGTAAACATTGCAGTTTACTTCATCAGGTTACCTTTTGCCCTGATGAAGTAGACTGCAATGTTTACGAAACGTCGGCAACACACCGTTCATCAACGCGGCTCCAACCCGGAAGCCAAGACTCATCCAGAATCTACCCGCGGAAGCCTCAAAGACCAGATATTCACTTGTTGTTCGAATTTATGACGTTATGCTCTTTCCCGTGTAGAAATTTGGTCAGGGGGGCAATCAGACCCTGATTATATGGCCTGATCACAGGTCAGGCCCTGATGATGACATGTAACATTCGGCACGGCGGGCCCCGATCTGGTTTTAGTATAAATGAGTAGACCCTGGTCAGGCCCTGGTCAGGCCCTGATCTGCTGACCTCGCCACAATCCAAGCGGTATATTTATTTAAGAATATCGAACTAATCAGGCCCTTATCAGGCAATTGCCAGGGTATTGCTCAGGGCCTAATAAGTTATCCACAAAAACATACTGCTAAGATTTTGACAATGCCAGTATATCAGGGCTTGACCGGGGCCTGATCAATTATCCTACAAAAATTGAAAATATCGGGGCCTGATCTGCGAAATGTTACATTTTCAGTCGGGACCAGACGTGGACACTTTAATAGGGGCCCTAACATTGGTCAGGCCTTCCCTAACAAATTTCTACACGGGTTGTTTGGAGCCATTTTATTCTCCACATTTTATGCTACTAGAGAACTTGCGCGCAAGCGCGCTCTTTAGATTATTGAATATAATTTTTTTTTTCTTTTTATCATTATTTGTTGTCCGTGGTGAACCTGCAAATGTAGATGGAAAAAGAGTCACTTCTTCCACTTCGGATTGTAAATCACGTGATACGCTTCCTGAGTAAGCTATTAATCTACGAATGATTCAGAAGGTCATGTTATTATATTATGATCTTCACAAAATTTTAATCGATCTTGTTGTTTTTTAATATAATTGTCTACAGTGCACTGCTGAAATAATCGTCGACCTAATATAAACACATTAATTTCATTCTCACGAATAGCTAATCAGCCTACTCTACATTTCACATATGCATCTCTGCTCACGCGCTTATTTTGATTCGCGAGTCTAGTCATACGGAGCGAATTAGGGTGCTAATTTTGTGTTCCACACGCATAAAATCATGGATAAATCCAAGGTTCAACGTTTGGATGTAATGAGTTTACTTTTTTTCAACATTTTACTATTCTTATTCCTGTTGGCAACAAAGGTTTCAGGTATTTCTCCGTTATGTGAAGCATAAAAAACAGTCGCTACTTCATCACATATCTGAGGATTGAAACGCCGCTGGTTTCACTGTGACTCTCATGTAACATAAACGTACTTCGGGTGCAGTTTCATGATCTGAATTGAATTGCTGTTGGTTTTGAAAATCTTGTCCCATCATTTGGTATGATTAGGCTGAAATATTGTTGTCTTGCATCAATTTGTCAAATGAATACATGATTTCTGCACCAAGATCTGGACGCTTGATCAAGCGATAATTCAAAGCTCCCTGTTAGTCAGTTAAGTAATAAAAATCAGCCTTAGGCAGTGTAGCAAGAACGCTACACTGGCTACGTGTTCTTGTAGGAGGCACCCCCTACTTGTCCTCGTGTTCAAGATATAATTTTTAACTTCCCGTATCTCTGATTTCAGAGAAAATAGGAAGTTATTGTAATCACCCCGAAAATGGAAAGTTGAGTTTTCACTGGATCTCCACGTTTTGAGGTCCGGAGAATCACTTCCGACCATTTTCAGATGGACGTCTGTGTGTGTGTGTGTGTGTGTGTGTGTGTGTGTGTGTGTGTGTGTGTATGTGTGTGCGTGATCAAATTTTTGTCCGACGATATCTCGAGAACGCGCGGTCGGATTTCGATCAACTTGGTCTCAATCGACGCGCCTTTCTCAAACTTAGAACTGATTAGATTTTGGCTTTGATCGGTTCAGTACTTTTCGAGATATTTAAATAACAAAATTCTCAAAATCACAACAAAAATGACGATATCTTGAGAAGGAACCAACGGATTTCAATGAAATTTGGTATCACATGGTTTTTCGGATCGCTGATCACGAATCCGAAGTCTATTTTGCAAAATTTTCATTTGGCGTATTCGATATGCTGCAAAAAAACTAAAAACATTTGGATTTGGATGAAACTTGGTACTCGTAGGTTTTTTAGGTCACTGATCACGAATCTGAAGTCAGATTTGCGAAATTCAAAATGGCGAATCCAATTTGCCGGGAGAAACACTAGAAACATTCGAAATATTACGGAAATTGGTACTCGAAGGTTTTTTGAACCGCTGATCAAAAACCTGAGGTCATATTTGAAAATTTCAAAACAGGTGAGATCAAAATAAATAACGGGAAGTTCGAAGGCTGGCTCATAGTCAGCCCAAACCCGCTTGTTTTTCTTGTTTTCTTTCATTATTTCACGTTTATGTTTTACCGGATTTGTTAAATAACGGTCAAAAATCACTGAATTTGAAAGCGCAAGGCTAATTGAGCGTATGCAGTACTGTATGAGTTTTTATAATCTACAAACGGTGTCGAAGTGAGTGTATGGTACATCCACTTTATTGGAGACTGTATCACACGCAAGTCTTTGGTTTCCATAATCTGAATCTAGTGTCGAAGTGAGAAATTGGTAGGTATATTCACTCTATCGCAGAGTGTATTTCATCCAAGTCTCCAAGTTTTTATCATCAACAACTAGTGTCGAAGCAAGATTTTGGTATATGTACTCTACGACAGACTGTATTTCATCCAAGTCTTCAGTTTTCATCATCAAAAACTAGTGTCGAAGCAAGATTTTGGTATATGTACTCTACGACGGACAGTATTTCATCCAAGTCTTCAGTTTTCATCATCTACGACTAGTGCCGAAGCAGGATTAGGTCATGCCGTTGAGAAGATATAACTCCGGACAGACATGAAATCTGACAAAAACCCAGAAATACCTACTGTAGATGTTAAAAGTTGGGGTTTTTTCCCTCTGTGCTAATAGAGCTCCTCGCTAGTTAACAAATGAGTGCTCGACGACCATGTCAGGTCATTCGGTTCAAGAGTTATAGCTCCGGACGGACATGAATTCTGACAAAAACCCAGAAATACCTATTGTGGATGTTAAAAGTTGGGGTTTTTCCCTCTGTGCTAATAGAGCTCCTCGCTAGTTAATAAATGAGTGCTCGACGACCCTGTTAGGTCATGCGGTTCAAGAGATATAGCTCCGGACGGACATAAAATCTGACGAAAACCCAGAGATACCTATTGTTGAAATCAAAAATCGAGTTTCTTTGCTTTGTGCTAATGGAGCTTCTCGCTAGCTAACAAATGAGCGCTGGACGACCATGTCAGGTCATTCGGTTCAAGAGTTATAGCTCCGGACGGACATGAATTCTGACAAAAACCCAGAAATACCTATTGTGGATGTTAAAAGTTGGGGTTTTTCCCTCTGTGCTAAGAGAGCTCCTCGCTAGTTAATAAATGAGTGCTCGACGACCCTGTTAGGTCATGCGGTTCAAGAGATATAGCTCCGGACGGACATGAAATCTGACAAAAACCCAGAGATACCTATTGTTGAAATCAAAAGTCGAGGTTTTTTTTGCTCTGTGCTAATAGAGCTTCTCGCTAGCTAACAAATGAGCCCTCGACGACCCGGCTAGCTCATGCGGTTGAGAAGATATAGCTCCGGACAGGAATTTCATAGGATGGCAAACACATAAGGCTTCATAGCTGGGCATATTTACCACATAAATTACTCTATTTAATCACAGATTGTTCTATTCTTCTATTTTAGCATTGAAAATGCTTCTATTTTGGGGTATTTAGAAAGTGTAGGTGGTAGGTATGGGTGTCCGTTCGGCCGATTCAACATTATGCGCAACAGATGTAACGTTTTATCGTCACGCGAGTCCGATATAGAAGGCATGTAAAAGGTTTGAAAGTTTTTTGTTTTAATATGAACAAGAGAACCGGAGGTGTATTATGGTCAGTTATCCCGCCATCGTTATCTCGCGAGTAAGTCTCAAAAACCTAGAATTGATGAAAAAAATCAAAATGAATGAAAAATCATAAAAAACATTTCTGCGCTACCTCCGTCGGGAAACGGTGCGCGGAAAGTTTTTCCACGCTCTAGAGCGTGGAAAAACTTTCCAGGCACCGTTATCCCCACTCCGGGCGCGCAGAATAGTTATTTGTATGGCAAGGGCGTAGAAAGAGGGACGCGTGACGAGTGCGCGTGAGACACACGAGCCGCAGGCGAGTGTGACACACAAGCACGAGTCACTGCGTCCCTATATACGCCCGAGCCATACTTCCAATTTTCTGCGCGCCCGGAGTGGGGATAACGGTGCCTGGAAAGTTTTTCCACGCTCTAGAGCGTGGAAAAACTTTCCGCGCACCGTTTCCCGACGGAGGTAGCGCAGAAATAACTATTTCAATGCCTAAGATTCTTGCCCCACGGGCAAAACCTGTAGATATTATCATTAGAAATAGGTATTTAATATAGCATTCAACACAGAATTTTGTAGGATGGCAAACACATAAGGCTTCTCCCTAGTATATTTCATATACTTAGGGAGTGCCTAAAAAGCTGTCCATAACTCGCAATTCAATCTACAGTAGGATTTTACGCTGTGTTTATTTGATAATATATCAGCTCCTGAATTAAAAAATAATATGGGCCTGGTCGTTGCCTCTTCAAGTTCACTAAATTAGCGTTTAGGGGTCGTCCACATATTACGTAACGCGATTTTGAGCCAGTTTTGACCCCCCCCCCCCCCCCCCCCCCCCCCAAAAAAAAAAACCCCCCCCCCCCCCCCCCCCCTCCTCCGCCCTACTTGTTACGTAACAGTTTACAATTGCGTTTTTTGGTAACAAATTCAAGTGTTTTTATTCGTGGGGGCTAAAAAGGAAGATTCATACGTCTCAATGCTGCCACTTTATTTTAAGAAGCTGTACACGGAAAGAAATCTGTTGCGAATATCGCATGGGAATGTACCATGCGATATTCGCAACAGGGGTGCTATACTAAAATCGTATCGATTCATACTACTTTAGCATGAATCGATGCGATTTTAGTATGAAAGTGTCCCATGCGAGAAAGGCATGCACCGATGCGATTATCGCACGAGAGCGATGTGCTGAACGCACGAGAGCGATGCGCTGAACGCACGAGAGCGATGCGCTGAACGCACGGTTACCTCCGTACTATAAACGCACGGAGGTCCATGCGAAAAGAGCACGGGTCCCGAGCGTTTCGAAGATTTACGAACTGCGCATGCTCACGGCAACCTATACCTATACGAGAGCACGAGGTATACCTATATAGGTATAGGTTGCCGTGAGCATG
>JAFFZH010013795.1:34331-47573 GCA_018420115.1 Euura saliciscinereae | reverse complement strand
TCCCAATTTAGTTGTACGGGACTGTGCTTACGCTTTTGTCAAGCCTCTGTGCTACCTCTTCAATCTATCTTTGCGGTGTGGTGTTTTTCCTGATCTATGGAAATCTGCGAGAATCTGCCCAGTGCATAAGAGCGGGGATGCCTCCCAAATCGGTAATTACAGACCTATTGCTATCATCTCGACGTTTGCCAAAGTCTTTGAGTCTTGTCTTTATTCGTACATCTTCCGGCGTGTATCAGCATTTATCACCCCCTTGCAACATGGTTTTTTTCCTGGCCGCTCGACGCTCACCAACTTGGCTCTGCTATCGCGCACTGTGTGTTCTGCAGTGGATGGGAGGGATCAGGTCGATGTGGTTTACACTGACTTTTCCAAGGCTTTCGATAGGATCCATCATGGCATTTTGTTGGAGAAGCTTAACAAATTTGGTTTGCATGATGACTTGATCGCCCTTCTGGCTTCCTATCTCCGGGATCGCAAGCATTATGTGGAGTTCCGTGGTTTTAGGTCAGATCCATTCGTGCCTACAACAGGTGTTCCACAGGGCTCTAACCTTGGTCCGTTGCTTTTTAATGTATTTATTAATGACATTGTTCATTCACTTTGCTCCGATGCCCTATTGTATGCGGATGACCTTAAGGTTTTTTGTGTTGTCCGATCGCGCCTTGATTGCATGATCCTCCAGCAGGACCTAGACAACATATCTGAGTGGTGTGACCGCAACCATCTGCCACTTAATATTGACAAGTGCAAAACTATATCTTTTCTTCGAGGCAATGATCCGACTCTCTTTGACTATCGGCTGCATGGGTCCACCCTGTCCAGAGTCCGCTCTGTCACGGACCTGGGAGTCACATTCAATTCAGAATTTCGTTTCAGTGAGCACATTGCACAGATGGTCGCGGCCGCCACAAGGATGCTTGGCTTTCTATTTAGAATCTGCAGGGACTTTAAGAACCCCTCAGCGATCACGACGCTCTACATCGCCTTCGTCCGGTCTAAACTGGAATACTGTTCTTTGATTTGGTATCCGCAACTGGCCAAGGATATTAAGCTTGTTGAAGGTGTGCAGAGGAAATTCCTTAAATATTTAGCTTTTAAAGCAGATTCGGTATATCCCGCTCGGGGAATTGACGAGGTGGCTCTTTGTGCTCGGTTTAACATGCCTCTACTAGCAGCGAGGCGTGATTTAGCGTCTGTTTCGTTTTTATGTAAATTACTGACCGGTGACATTGATTGCTCTCAACTCCTGAGTCTTTTACCTTTTCACGTACCTCGACTCGCGACTAGGGAGCGCGTATTCTTTTACATTGATAATGGTCGTAGCAACATTGCGCACCGCTGCCCGATCTATATCTCCTGTTCTAACTATAACAAAGTAGCAGCCTTCTGTGATCCTGGACTCATGTGTCTAACCACTATCCTGAACAAGGCTCGTGCTTTCCTTCTGGATCGTACTCAGCACACCGATCAGTAGACTGAGACTGTATAGTACATGTATAGATATAGCCCTTCTTTGAACGTTAGGTTACTTTATTTTTAATTTTTAACTTATTTACTTTTTTCTTTTCCTCTTGTGTTATATGGATGTATATTTCGAAAATTGTGTTTGTAATATTTGTATGCCCTGTTTTGGGTTCGCCTGTTGGGCTCTAATTCTAAATAAATAAATAAAATAAATAACGGTACCTACACTCGAACTCCATTGCATCTGATTCTTATTTCAGAACACCGACAACCACGGTTAATGCCATACCGTTACTCGGGGAGCGTATTCAGCCCAGAAGATGAATATGCAAGGCTCTCTACTCTCAAGATCCAATATTCCTTCTTGAAGCATGTAATAACGAATGGAGTCCCTTTAGGGGCTTCATGTAGACTGAAAAACGTCTTATGTCGAGCCAATAGTTGACAACATGCTAGAAAAAGATTCACGAATGTCCTCTGAACAGTCAAACTTTAAACAATACTGAAAAGTCGACTATTATTCGGCTTATAGATGATCAAAGAGTTTTACCAGCGGATGAAATACGTCCAATGATATAGTCAACGTGAGGACAAGTTCACTACCTGGGTTAAGGTGAAATGAAAGTCACGTGACCTCGATATGATTTACACTTGGAATTTTCAAACGCTATTTTCTCAGCCAAAATACATTCGATGGATGTGAAATTGATATCAGTGACGTAGAAAAACTGAACAAAGGGCCTGCCAATCGTGGATTTTCGAAAATCGAAAGACATAATCAGAATTTTGTGTAACGATATTGTTCTGTAACCCAAGGAGGTGCTGGCCCTCGTGGAGAGAGGCAGCACTTCCTTGGATTACGTAACAATATTGTTAAAAAACTGTTATTACGTCTTGATTTCCGAAAATCCACGATTGGCAGGCCCTTCATTCAGTTTTTCTACGTCACTGATATCAATTTCACATCAATCGAATGTGTTTTGGCTGAGAAAATAGCGTTTGAAAATTCCAAGTGTAAATCATATCGAGGTCACGTGACTTTCATTTCCCCTTAAGGATGCCTTTTAATCAAGGACCAGCACCTTGGGCCCTGTTGCTATTCGTCCAACTTTGTTGTTTGCCTATTAGTCGACTTAAAATCAATTTCATCGGTACTTTCTATGTATAAACATGTTGTGCTCGGGGAATTGGTTCAAAGGTGAACGCCACTGTGAGCCCCGAGAACCCCACACCTCAAAATAACGATCTTTCGTGATGGTCTGGATGTATGGACGAACATTTCTTCCCAATTACTGATTGGACACAATGAATAATGGACACGAAATAACAAATTCGCATTATTGCAGACATTTTTTTCGCACACATTCGGATTGGACACAAGATAAATGTGAAATTGATTGAAAATCAGACTATATACACTCATTGTCAGGAAAACTTCTAGTCAGAGTTATTCAAATTGTTAAATATGGCATCAACTATTATTTACAGTAATCGAAACTAACTAATATTTGATTTACTATTTTTAATACTCTGACAATTATAAAATCCGATAACAATACGATTTTTTCTCATTTTATTAAACTAACATCCATCTTGTGTCCAATCTGAATGTGTCTGAGAAAAAAATTGTGGCTAATGATGCGAATGTATTATTCTGTGTGAATTATTCACTGTGTTCAACTTTTGAATGATCAATTAATTATAGAACAGAATTTATACAGGGTGATATTTTTACGACTCGGTTCAACCGGACATATAATAAAATCAACCTGTTTAAAATCAAAACATTTTTATACAGTCCACGAAATACATGCGAAATACATGCTTTAGAGTGTCAAGGACGTTTGGACGGTTGCCTTCAGCCAGGCGCTACACAGCCGCTCGACTTCCTATTGTTAGAGCGTGTTGCTGCAATTTGCGAGCTACTTATGCACACGATAGGTGAATTTTCGCCAATTGCGTCTCTGTGTAAAGATCGAGTTGATTCATCGCGTTTTTTTCATTCTTCACATGCAAGACGTGATTCTTAGCGAAGACTCGGTGCTATGACGACCATAAATATCCCAATTGTAACAGCGGTGGATATATGTTGTTTTTTTTTTCATGGCCAAAAAGCAAGTCGCAGACAAGACAGCCTTGATTATTATTCATGCCGTCTAGCGGTTATTGCTACCAGAGTATCTCGAAATACTAATGACATCACGGTCGGAATAACATTCGAAGTGAATCGCTTATTTAGACTAGGCGAATAAAATCGACCATCCTCGTCAATTTTATATTTTAGAATCTTTGAATCATTTCTCTTTCGCAAATGAATAAAATAAAACGAGAGATTGAACGAGGATAGAAGAAATAAAGAAGAATATTTACAAAATGTGAAACGTGTGCATTAAGCCGATCACGGTTTATTAAATTTTCTTATTCATCGTTAGTTTAGTCTAGTTTGTAGTCATTATATACGAAACAATATTTTTTTTTTTTTTGTTACACACATAAATTTCAAAAGCAAATCAATTTTTACACATAATGAGCCTCGTCCGTCCCTTTTTATTATATGAATTATCGCAATGATAAAAACAATTCTAAAAGGAATCGAAAATACTATAACAAAGAATCAAATTGTTTTTTTTTTTTAAACAATCACCAAGCTTTTAAGCGAAGACGGTGAAATAAATAACATATCTTAAAATTGTTATTATTCTTATATCCTTGTTTTGTATTGTTTAATTAATATAATATTGCACATAAATATTTATGTATATCAAGTGCTTTTGTTTTTTTTTCTAATTAAATATAACAATCGTCGAGACTTGATTCTTTCGTTATTATTCGTTCATTTAAACCCTAATTAATACATGTTATATAAATAAAATAAAAAAAAAAAAAAAATCGCAAGCAGTGTAAAGTAGCCAAAGTGTATAAAAACCATTTTTAGTCAGCTAATATTAAGCGATAATTTTTTCTTTAATAATTATCATTACAACAACAACAATACGTACTTGATTTAAAAAAAAAAGAAGAAAAAAGAACAATAAAACAAACGGATTCTAAGAATCACTTTTTAGCCGAAAAAAGAAAAAAAAAAATCTTTTTTTTTTGTCACATTATTCCCGAATCTAAACGAGGGAAACAGCTAATCGATACAGTGCTTAAAAATTTCTTATATCTTATCAATTATCAATTAAAATTAAATATTATTTCAGTTCTCTAATATAAATCTACGATAATAATTTTACAATATATTACATTAAACTATGACGGATAGAAAAAAAAAAGAAATTGATCTTTTCCTCAATTATTTATCTTCTCATTTTTCACTCTTTATCACGAATAAGCTGCAGAGTTGAGAAAATTATGTCCATTTTTTACATGGATAGCGTCTCTTTTATCAATTTCTTCATCGTGTTACCCATCGTCGTGCTCGACGGTCCCGACGTCGTGAACGACAGCTTAAATAAGTACGGTTGAATATCAGGATACGAGGTATCGAATATAAGATCGAGCTCCGCCTGGTTCGGCATTTTTGGTAGGTAATCGTGACGGTTCATAACTTCGGTTATGTAAAGTATTTTATCCGTCAAAAGGTCCCCGACCTTCTCCCTGCATATCTGCCTCTCGTGTTCGGTGACGAGTTTGATAAGCTCAAGCCTGACCGTCCACACCTCCCACGGTATGCATTCGGGCTGGAAAGGCCACCGGTTCTTCTTCTTCTGGAAGAATTCCAGCGATATTTGACCCGACCCGGGTCCGTCGTTGGACCTCAGGGCCTCGGAGAAGCCGGAAATCTCGCGTTTCAGGGTCTGGTCGAGGTGGACGGAGGAACAACAGACGTAGGTGAAGTCTATGAAGTCGCAATCGACGTCCTGGTAGCCGACGGTGCCGACGGAGTAGCTTCCCTCCTGCTTGTATTTGAACTTTCCGAGGCTACGGTGGAACAGGACGCTGTGAAATATCCCAGCCACGGCCTCGTCCACCTGACGACCCTCCATGCTCAGCTCGAAAAGCTGCGTCCTCGCGTTCATCGCGACTCCTGCTGAAGGATTACGTTAACATGGATATTTGGTAAATAATTGATAAACAATGATTCTTGGTTCACCTCTGGTCGTGACTCCGTCGGGTTAATTCGTTGCTTCCATCGCCTCTGAGGAGTTTGACGTTTCGTCGATTTCATCAAAAATTCTTTATTCGGAGTAAAAACATCCCCTTTGTATTTTATTTACGGTCACACATCAAGCTACACTAGAGGTTATAATTTACTATTTATTTATTTTTTTTCTTCTCTATCTTTACACTATCGTAGTCTCGATATTGCGACACATATCGTAGCTTATTTATAAATCACACGAGTCGGTCACGTTTATTTATCGAGGTCCGAAGCGCGCTGATCTTGGTCGATGTATGTTTTCTTCTATCTTCTATACAAACCGGAGTCCATTACGCGTGGCGTGTATTTCCGTTACGAGAGCGGGTCGAGCTCAATGTCTTATATTCCGTATCTTCACCGTCGTCTGTCGCGTAGAGGTAGAATCAGTGCGTAGACACTAGACACAACGACAACGACGAGGATGAGGTGCGAACCTTTAATCCCCTCGGTCCCAAGTATCAAGTATCAAGTATCAACGCGACACACTCTCTTTCGTAAAAAAACACACAACAACTGAGTATACTACTGGCGAATACGGTGGAGTAGAGAGAGATAAATGACAGTCATTTGCTAATCACGTGACAGAAGAGTTACGTACGTAGCGGAAATTTCATTCGTGTTACGCGTGAATTTTTTTTTTGTTTTTTGTTTTTTTAATCGAATTAAATGGGTATTTTTATTCGCTATTTATGTCGTATTTAAATATCGTACGTTTTTTTTTATAGAGAGTATATTTTATTTTAATTCGATCATAATATTGTCGCGATGTTTTGTTTTGTTTTGTTTTGTTGTGTGATTTGCGACGATGCTGTGGCTTGTGGGGATTTTATCAAGTTATCCAACTCGGAGAAATGTGACGAGGCTCCTCTCGCGGTAGCGGATCGAAACAACGATGCGAAAGTCGTTGTACACAGTCGATATAAATAACAGAAACTATACGACATATAGAAGAGAAACTCTTCTTCTTCTTTTGTTTCTTTAAGGGCATGCTCCAGTCATTCTTTACTCTCCTTTACCGACCGTACCCGGTTTTCACTTGTTTTCACTGATAGCAAAGCCTACACGTCACGAGCGCGGAAAAGGAACCAACAGCGCGATTCTAGATGGAATTCCGAAGATGTATATCGGAAAACTTCTTTGTTTCATGCAACGATGAAGACGTATTCTTTAAAACTGCACAAAATGGTAATTGTCGATGTCAAGCGGTGATTGTGAGTTTCGCCCGTTCATCATGGCCGCGACCACCGCTCGACATCGACAATTACCATTTTGTGCAGTTTTCAAGAATACGTCTTCATTGTTGCATGAAACAAACAAGTTTTCCGATATCTATCTCCGGCATTCCATCTAGAATTGCGCTGTTGGTTCCTTTCCCGCGCTCGTGACGCTTAGGCTTTGCTATCAGTGAACACAAGTGAAAACCGGGTACGGTCGGTAAAGAAGAGTAAAGAATGACTGGAGCATGCTCTTGAAGGCCCTTGGCTTTCACCATCTACTTCTACAACTTCTTGGTTCAATTTAGAAGAGAAAATCGATGATACGTTACGTTTTTCTCTGGTTAATCGATGCTTTTTCTGTCGATATTTGCCAATCGATTTATCGATATCCGATTATTTTTATTCAACATCGTTAAATTAGATTTTTACGGTTTTTTATTCAGGTTTTTTTTTTGTGTCTTTAGATTCAACTGTCCAACAGCAGCCTAACATCACATCGCTTCAATAACAGGAACAACGAATATTGTAAATAATGTGTATATTCGTTGATTGAAAAAAAAATGCGTTATAAAAATTAACAGAGTTTTTTTTCCAATAATTCCTCATTTATGTTCATGCATCGATTTATCGATGTGTGTAATCGATTTGGATTTCTTAACATCGCCCATCTAGGCTCCGGAGCATTGGCTATCTTTATAGTTAGATTAAATCCAAGATGGCGGAGACGCGCGAATATTTGAATATTAGAAACTTAAAATACGTGATTGATGAACGGTTTTTGGATAGTGAACATCGATTGATGGGTCAAATTACGAGATAACGTTGTTCCGGTGTTTCTAAGAGCAATTTAATGAACTTTCAACGTCCAAAAAATGTCTGATTGTAAACAACTCAAAATGCCGTCGACGGTATTGTTGTTCTAAATTCTTCAAAATTGCCAAACTTTAGTTTGATAATGTATTAGAATAAAGTAAAATGCACCTCGATATCGCAACTAGATTATGAAAGTAATCATTCTTGTTCATGATGCATTATTAGACATTGTTTTGCAAACATCAGGTTCAAAATTGAAGTTCTTTTCATGCGACTCAAACTTCCGACAAAAAATAGGGGACAAGATGCGAGGTGATTGACTGGATTTCGTTTCAAAGTTAGAACATAGAACTAATCGCCTCGGGCTCGTTTTGAGTCCGCCGAAGCACCGTTATTCCTCTCAGAGTCTAGATAACCGTTACGAGTATTTATTCTGTACGGATGATTGAATAGAGGAGACAAATGAACCGATGAGTGACTCTTGCTGGAGATCAAAGCGAATTGATTTTATCTTTGTAGCCATACAATCAGGATTGACCGAAGCCTGAAGCTAGCAGTCAACCATTTCAAAGTTATCCTGAATAAAAATCATGCAGTAAAAATTCAAGTGTATAATTTTATGGAAGTATTTCCTTACATGATTTTCATTTAAAAAAATTCAAATTTTATCGCCACATTGTCTCATTTCAATCGAATTCAGCACTTTAATTTGGCTGCTAACTTCAGTTTCATCCAATAAATCTGACAGGAAAAATCAATTGATCAGAGAAAATCAATTCTATCGTTCATTTTCGTGGCTCATCGTGTGCCATTTTTTTTTGTCGATCATCAATCAATGCAGATTGTAAACATGTTTTCGAATACCGTTTGATCCGGGCCTCGCATGCGCTGATTGATTACTACTTTTTGGTCAGGAAAAAAATCACTAGAGCATAATCTGTGGTCGTGGAAAAGTCAAAAGTCTTTGAATTTAGGAACACATTTTGAATATTACTATACGTTAATCACAAAAATACAAAAATGAGTAGTAAATTCATCATGTGAACGTTTCATGACTCCAGTATGCGAATGAAACTTCCACCAAATTTGTTACAGTTTATAGAAAAGTTTGACCGTGTTATAATTGCAATCGAAAATATAGTCGAACCGCGATTATTTTTCCTTTTCATTTTTCCTACACCACACAAGATGTTCCAAGGTGGTCGAACATCACATCGTTCACAAATTAAATGTGAGGGGATTCGGTTGAAACGTTCAGAGAGTGGGAGCCGCGATCTCCCCCGCCGTCAATATCGCAATGTGTGTCGCCAGTTAACAGTCCGTGTCGAATGACTTAGGACCTCGGACTGAACTGATTTCTAAACGGTTTTAAACAGTTATCATGTTTACCTCTACCGCGCTAGCGGTTATCGCTCTTGCATTATGTCGCCTTGGTCCAACTGCAGGTGACGACCTCAGGTAAGTTGTATCCTCAAGGTACACATTAATCTACCTGAACTTGGGACTGTCCATCGGTCACGACCCTTTCGAGGTCGATCCCTGACAATTAGCCACAGAGAAAGTTCATTATGATTTCCTATTCATCATGTCTGATATCGGCACAAAGCCCACGATAAGTCGGAACAGCTTATCTTTCTAGAACTCGTCTAGCGTCTGTTTATCATTCTGTTTCCGTATATTGTCACTTGTCCCATGTATCTGCAGGCTTATTTCTTCTCTATGACGTCGATCTTAGTTAAAACAACAAAAAATTAGCAGCATCTGATTAAAAAATTCGGGAATTCATTTTTCTTTGTAGATAATGAAAACATTTATATGGATCGTATAATCAGTTGAATGAATATGGAGAAACTATCTCTAGATAAGCGAAAGCGATCAATGTTTCGAACCACTTGTCGTTATGACATCATGATCGTCGTTACACCTGCGATAACAAAGCTCTGAGGAATTTGTCGATTTTGAATTGAGAAAAAAAACATCCTTTTCGCCCATGTTGATATATTCTTGCATGGATACCGGTTCGATTTGCATAAATTGACTTTCAACAATAATTCCCCTGGTTCCATTGTTGTGTGGCTGAACGTTTTATACAGAAGCCTTCGCCTTGACCACTCTTAAATCGAGGCTGGAGATTAACGTCCCCGAAGTCACTCCAAGGACTCCAAGTCTGACAATAACACATAAGGATACTTTCTTAGTCATTCTCAATTACCATTCCGATTCTTCGATTCAAGGCGCGGCCAAAAGATGTGGATAATTTTCAACTGATCCACATACGTATGAGACGCAATTTCCATGCATACACTTTTCATTCTCTTTTTATATTTCATATTGTTGTGTGTCACCACGCAAATTCTTGATGTCAGCACGCATTTGGATGTACTGAAAATTTTCATTTCTTTTTGCAACATTCTTGTCCATTGGTTTCCAATGGTTAAACAGAAAAAATCCAACCCCTGAGTATCTCATACTCGTAGGATGAACTTCCATTCAAGAAAATTATCCAAATCTTCGTTGAAAACTCCTAAACCCTCCACTTTTTGAAAATCTTCTAAATTCTGACTTTTAACTGACGTCCAAAAGGCGGTAAACGACAAGCTCTTAAACCGACAACATCAAATAACTGCACGACAATCGGTATACAAATATCAAAAATCTAACAAATCGTCAAATCTTGACTAATGATCAATTAAAGAACTTGGAATGATTCGTGATCAGAACTAAAGTCAATAATTCCATTTCAAGAACATTGATTGAATAATAATCAGCCAATTCTGTAACTTCATATTGTAGACATACAGTTGATCGATTAGATTTCAATTCTAATACAGTCTGAAGTTGGCTAGAATCGACAAATATTGAGCTTTGGGGCAGTTGGACTGGTTCCGAACTGGCTGACAGCTTGTTTCTCTATGCTAACCAACTTCAGACTGCATCATCGTTAGGAATTCACCCTCTAGGTATATTGTTAGTCAAATTTAGTTTGACTCATTAACGTAACAGCATCGAGCCTTCTAGCTTTCTATACCTTTATCAAAGCACATAGAAGATAAAAGAACATGTATACGCTGCTGATAAGCAAAAAGAACGATATTATAATCTAGTTTCCGTTGTTCGATATTGAAATATACCGTTCCACAACGATCAATGGAATAAATCTCCACCAGCTCACCATGGTCTTGGGAATGCGACGCGGGTCGTTGCCGGAAGAAGGAAACGACCTCCGCAACTGTGACTCCGTTATCACTAGACGTGTGCCAATTGTTCTGCGGAGAAGCCGGTGCCCTGTGGCCAAAACCCACGGGACACTTGTCCCTTGGTAATTTCGTGCTCCAACTGAACCCCAACGAGATTCAACTTCACACTTCCGGAAAACTCCGGGGAACCCCGGTATCGGCGCTGATACAAAAGAACATCGACATCATCAAGAAGGACATACAGACTATGGGCGGCAGCAGGGCAAAAAGCGGTGGCAGGACTCTGATCGTTCACATCGGTCCAAAAATCGATCCCGTCAAGCCTAGGATCACGCTCGAAACCGACGAGAGCTACACTCTCCAAATCGCAGAGCTCGACGATGGAAGGGTTCGTATTTTTCTCCTGACGGACACATTAAATAATTTCAAGCTATTTTGATTCGTTTCAGATAAACGCGTCGATAGACGCGCGGAGCTACTTCGGTGCTCGACACGGTCTGGAGACACTGTCCCAGTTGATAGTGTTCAACGATCTCAGAAACGAGGTCCAGGTGGTAAGAGACGTGTACCTCGTCGACGGTCCGGTCTACCCGTACCGAGGCATCCTCTTGGACACGTCCCGTAATTTCGTGGACAAGTCGACGATCCTGAGAACTATCCGAGCCATGGGAATGAACAAGATGAACACGTTCCACTGGCACATCACCGATTCCCACAGCTTCCCTTACCAGAGTAAAACGCACCCGAAGTTATCGAAGTACGGTGCCTACACCCCGGCCAAGGTCTACTCACACGACGACGTCAAGGAGATCGTCGAATACGGACTCGTCAACGGCGTCAGGGTCCTCCCGGAATTCGACGCTCCCGCTCACGTCGGAGAGGGATGGCAGTGGGTGAGGATAGGTGTTCTTGCAATTTATTGATATTTTTATTGAGATCGTATCTTTCCAAAAGGTTGGAGACAACGCGACGATCTGTTTCAACGCAGAACCCTGGTCCACGTACTGCGTCGAGCCACCGTGCGGTCAGTTGAACCCGGCGAGTAAAAGAGTTTACGAAATTCTGGAGGGAATATACGCTGACATGGTCGCGGATTTCAAACCCGATATATTCCACATGGGGGGTGACGAAGTGAGCGTCAAGTGCTGGAACACGTCTGCGAATTTGAGGGATTGGATGACCTCGAAGGGATGGGGCCACGCGGAGGCGGACTTCTTCAAGGCCTGGGACTACTTCCAGTCCACCGCGAGGTCCAAGTTCAATTCGGCGAACGGTGGAAAGGAGATACCGATCGTACTGTGGACCAGCGGACTCACGAACGAGAACAACATCGCTATACTGGACCCGAAGAAGTACATAATCCAGATATGGACCACCGGAGAGGACGCCACGATCGCGAGACTGATAAGAAACAACTTCAAGGTCATATTTTCGAACTATGACGCTTGGTACTTCGACTGCGGGCGAGTAAAATTACGGAAAAATCGATACGATATCGAACAGCGAGATTCTAACTGTGCGAATATAATTTTTGCACAGATTCGGCGCCTGGGTGGGAGAGGGAAACAATTGGTGCTCTCCGTACAAGGGTTGGCAAAAGGTTTACGAAAATTCTCCACTGTCGATTCTCACCTCTCAAGGTTTCGAGGTGTCCAAGAAGAATCAAATTCTTGGCAAGTTATCACATTAACGAGGAGAAATGATTCAAATTTCTCAATTATTTCATTCATTTCAACGAGTTCTTCTTCATTTGATTTGAAAGATTGCGTCAACGTTTCAATGTTCAGGTGGAGAAGCAACTTTGTGGACCGAACAAGCGGACAGTCCAGCGATAGACACGAGACTTTGGCCCCGTGCCTCGGCTGTGGCTGAGAGACTCTGGGCCGAACCAAAGTCCTCGTGGATTCATGCCGAACAAAGAATGCTGAAACAACGCGAGAGGATGGTGCAGAGAGGGATAGGCGCGGATAGTCTGCAGCCCGAATGGTGCAGGCAGAACCAAGGATACTGTTTCGCGTAACGAGCTTGATGCCAGAAACAAGCCGCACGTGTACGTACGTGCCTCTTCCTTATTAATACAAGTCCCAACTTGTACGCTATACGTCGCGAAGGGGTCCGAAAGTGTCCGAAGCCTCCCGAAGAGACTCGAAGACGTCCGGAAGCGCCCGAAACCGTTCAAACAGGTCCGAAGGTGTTTGAAGGTGGCTGCAAGGCATAGGACTTTGTTTCAGTGGCTATGAGCGAGATCCGTGGACTCAGAGCCAACTTCGGACGCCTTCGAAGCGCTTTATTATTTAAAACTGTGTTTTTTTTTCCCTCAAAAATGTGGGAAAAGGATGAAACTATAGGAGATTTTCTTTTTCTTTGCTTCTTTTGAAGGTTTGAAAACCTTCTTTACAGAGGG
>JAFFZH010013795.1:8744-26190 GCA_018420115.1 Euura saliciscinereae | reverse complement strand
CGGATTTGGGCTCCACCGAAATTCACTGTGTCGCTGAGAGTAGAGGACCGGATTTGGGCTCCACCGAAATTCACTGTGACGCTGAGAGTAGAGGACCGGATTTGGGCTCCACCGAAATTCACTGTGACGCTGAGAGTAGAGGACCGGATTTGGGCTACGGCACATTTCACTTTACTTTTTTCAGTGATCGCAGTCCTACAAACTTTCAGCTTCTCGACCGTGTCCAAAAATTCTACCAGGTCACTTTCACTCGATAGGGGATGTACACTCTGCAGATTGACCGGCCGACTCCAGTGAGATTTCCATTTTCATACCGGAAATATCCGATATATTCGAAGTACTTTCTGTGTTTCTTTATCTTGATCCGACGCGAACTGTATGAATCTGCTTCTTCCGCTAGAAGCTGCAGCTCGTTCGTCGCTCGGGAGTTATGTGGTGCGATATGATTCACTCAATGTATCGAAATCTCACTTTACGATATTCTCTCGATTTTAGCTTCAAGACTATTTTCGTCTGATTCTGGTGGATTTTCGTCTGATTGAAATTGAAAATTATTACGGGCTGCGACCCGTTTCCATTTCCCGAAGGCGACAATATCCTCGTTGAAACCGAAAAAATCAGAATTCGTCGCATTACAGTTGTATTCGAATACCATGCCCCGAACCTAACCTGTTCACTCACTTTCGGCGCTTTGAAAAGAGTTTTCTTCCTTACTTCTCGTTTTTTATTAGCTCTAATTGCACTTTTACTCCCCGTGGTGCAACTCGGATCACAAAATTACTCCCACACTAACGATTTGAAATTAGAATCCACGTGTTCATCACACTAGAGATACTGTTACGCGCACTGAAGAGATCAGTGGTTACGCGATATCTGCAGATCACTGAACTCTATACATATACTAACTGGAAGGCGCATCCAGATACGTAAAGCATAGCAGGCTATGGGACCACCTGGGAAGCTGCCATCTTGAGTTGGATTTTCGGAGAGCGAATCAGAGGCGAGCATTAGCAGACGGATAATTTTAAATTTACCACACACTTAACCTCAAAACTTTGGATAATATAATATTTGCTATTCGGATGGAGTAAATAGGGACGAGGCCATCAAGGATATAACAGAAGAAGAAGGATGGAGTAAATAATAGTGAAATAAATGTCAATTAGAATGACTACTTATTTATTTCTATGGGATTACGCCACCTCTGATTGGTCGCCTTAAAATCCAACTCAAGATGGCAGCCTTCAATTTGTCCCACGTCAATCGCCCGATGCGCCTTCCAGTTAGTATATAGAGTTCAGTGCTGCAGATGCGTGCACCAGTGTTGCCAACCTCCAAAACGAGAAATTCTTTAGGAGGTGGTTAAAATTTCTCTAGATTTCTTCATATTTCTATGAATGCTACATTTTTATAGGAATTCGAATTTTATCACGTTTTTTTATCTCAATACGTTTCCAAAAATGCGTTCAAAAATATCAAATAAGTCTTTATATAGTTGCTTCAAATCTAATGAAATTTACGAGACGCTTGGCTTGACTCTTGCGCAGAATGCACATGTTACTGCAGATTTTTTTTTTCAAAAGACACATTTTCTTTAGATTTCTGCAAGAATTAGCGAATTTCTTTAGATTTCCACAATAATTAGCAGATGTCTTTAGAAAAATCATCATTTTTTCTTTTCCTTATGGAACGTCGAAATTTTGTAGATCTAAAGAAATTTCTTTAGCGTTGGCAACACTGGCGTGCGCCCGCGTCACCTGGATTTCTGCGTTTTTCGACTGTTCGCAGCGCCCCTATCTCTCTCTTCTACTCCATGGATCGAATAACGCAAGAACAATATCGATATATCGACAATCGATGTTCGATTCCAACAATAATCTCCATTGTTCCAGAATTTTTGGTTCTACGTGCTCCTACTTGAGGCGTATTCGCATTGGAATCAAAGAGTGCGTTCGTAAAATCTACTCAGTCCGCGGACCATAGCATGGTAACCAATCGCGACATCGAGTTGAACAGAATGAACCAATCGCTAACGCGGACCGCGGACAAAGTAGACTTTACGAACACACTTTGATTTTCATCATAATGATGTGCCAATCAGATGTCGAATAGCACCGCTCTGAAGTTAGGCGCTATGATCTGATCGGCTGGATTGGTTCATCATTATGATAAAAATCACTTCTAGACCCAACGCGAATGCGCCTTTGGCGTCTGCTAGTTGCTACTGACGCATTCATTGAACAGAAATTTTTCAATCAACCTGTCAGTCATCGTATATTTCGATACATCCTGCAACAAACTTCTATTTCATATAATTTTCAAATTACAATAAGAAAAAAAAAAATGGATAATCACGTGTCCGAGGGTAACAAAGTCTTGATTATATGGTGTGCGGGAACTCCGTTAGAAGAATTACAGGAACTAGTATCAAAAATAAAAGAGAAGGTTGGAAAATCGGGATCAACTTCACTCGAAAATTCTAACCAAATAATCAAATGTAAGTCAGAAATAAACAATTAATTATCCAAACAATACGATGATTGGAGTAAATTGAACAAAAAAATTGATTTTTCCTGTATCCAAGTCAACAACAACAACAATAATAATGATAACAATTCGCAGCGAGCCACGAATCCTCTTCGATCGACGTGATTCTCTCTGGTTTTCTCCGCCCCTTTGTACACGACGACAAAGTGCTCGCAGAATCTCTGAGAATTTTATCCCCCGGAGGAAAGATCGTGATCAATGAGCCAGTCCTGAAGGAAGTCGGGGCTTCGAGTAGCCTAAAGACGTGCACGCAGCTGGTTTCGAAGCTCAAGCTCAGCGGATTTCTCTTAGATTCTCCTACCTGCGACTCCTGCCCCGTGGCTCCGGACAGTGCAAAGTCCCTCGCCGAAGAATATGGAGCAGAGATCCAAGTCTGCAAAATCTTGGCCAAGAAACCGCAGTTCGAGGCAGGTTTCATAAACAGAAGAGAGAAAATCGCAAAGCCTTAATGCAGTTTTATTTATTTTGAATTCGTTTTAATTTCCAGGTCGGTTCTTCGATGTCTCTTCCGCTGGCAAAAGGAGCTGCTAATGTTTGGAAGCTGGACGACGCAGTGGAGGAGGATCTGATAGACGAGGACGACCTTTTGGAAGATAGCGACGTGCTAAAACCCGCCGTAGCTTCTCTGAAGGGTGAAAAAAATTGGTCTTGCGATTCATAGCTGCTAATATCGTCGTATTTACGCCGCTTGTGTATTTTTTACAGTCTGTGCAACGACGGGAAAACGAAAGGCGTGCAAAGATTGCAGTTGCGGATTGGCGGAGGAATTATCGGGCGAAGTAGCAACTGAAAAAGCGGAAAAATCATCATGCGGAAGCGTGAGTATATTTCTTCGCGATAAATCAATTTCTAAATGTCTCTGAATTACGTTTCATGATTGCAGTGTTACTTGGGAGACGCTTTCCGCTGTGCGAGTTGTCCTTATTTGGGAATGCCCGCGTTTAAACCCGGAGAAAAAATCCTTCTGCCCAACAACTGAGACTTTTTTTTAGAACGAATTCGACGACCCTGGGACATGAAATAATGATTAAGTTGATTTAAAGTTGTTGCATTCGGTTCTCATTCCTTGCCGATTGAATATTATTTGATAGAAATAATAACACTCAATTCCTTAGTTATAATTAGACGATATTTGAAGACAGAGATGATAGAAAAAGAAAACAATATGTGAAGATAATAATGTTAATATACAGGTGATGATAAAGAATTTGAATAAAGCACAAGATATCAAATTATTACTGTATTAATATTGTTTAATCCTATATACGATCTGCATAATTACCCAACAATTTATTATTATTCTTTCCTTTTTTTTGTCTTCATTGAAAAAGTATTAAAGTTTCGTTTTTTCTTCAACAGATAAAAAACAGCATTTCTTTTTCTTCTTTTTTTGGTAAATTCGTAATAATAAGCTTATATAAGAGTTCATTTCAAAAATTTCTATAGATAAATTATACATCGATTATTCATTTATTTATTTATTTATTTATTATTATTATCGTATATTATACTAATATAAAGAAATTAAGGCAATTTTTTTTTTATAATATCTAATAACGAGTTTATTATTATTATTTGTTTTTTTTTTAATCATTTTATCGTAGCTAAATATATAATAATATAATAATGATAATCATTGTATTGTGAAAAAAGTTTGTTTTGTTTTTTAATTTTTTTCAAATATGATAGGAAATATTATTGATATTAGGTATCAAAGGAAAACAATAGAGAATAGAATATAGAAAAAAGGGAGATAGAGAGAAAAAAAAGATGCTATTATAATCATAATAATAATAATAATATTCTACTAAATTTTCTTTCTCTTATTTATAATCTAGCGAATTCTATTGTTGTTCTCGCTGCTAAGCTGATTATTACCAATAGTGTCGCACCTCCTGTAATACAAGAGGTATGGCACTCTGGGTGGAAGCGGATTCAATACGTTGTGTTCCGGTACTCCTCGTAGCGAGCTATCGTCGTATCTTACCCAGCCTCCGTAGCCAACGTGGAAAGCGTCAGTGACGTAGTGTCCCTTCGTCGCCTCCTTACCGTCGTGATAAGTTACGGCGAACAATTTGTACTGCTTTTGCTTCGCCGATAATTTTTTTGAGGCATTGGTGGACAGTATTTCTGTAAATTGGGGCAAAAAATGATCGTTTAGAGGGGTGAAAATCTTCAAGATTGTATTTTCATACTCACTACTGTCTATTTTGAGGTCGATCGGGAACTCGACGCTCTTTAAAATCTTCGAACACCCGTCGAGTTTGTAGTCGAACCATTTCAGATGGAGGATAAGGATCACCGGGAGCTCCTCCAAGGTGACTTGCTTCCACGCTTCTATCTCTCGCTTTGTTTTACTGCAGGTCATTCCTTCCAGCTGATCTTTACCCACTAATATTTCCAGAGCTCCTTTGACGGATTCAGCTTTCTAAAAATATCATTTTCGAATTATTAGATATTTTTGAATAGGCAATTTACACTCTTGTAAAGTACCTCGATGTCCAATTGCAGCGTGAAGAAAGGCTGAACGTTGTCCGTAGGCTGTTCTCCCGCCCTGGATACTCGGTACCTCAACTGACCACGGAATATATCCGAGAGGGGGGTTCGGCCAAAGTCTGTACACCGTGTGATCGATCCTTTGTTCTTCGGTCCCATTATCTGTTGGGAAATTTAGAAAATTAGGGAAAACAAGCTATTTCACGCGTTTAAACGACCTTCGGTTGATTTCTTACTGTTTTTAACGCTTTCAACTCAATTTAAAGTCATTTTGAGTGACTTTTGATCATTCAGAAGAGATTATTACGGTTTAATATCGTTAGGAAATATTTTCTGCGTTCTAATATAGTAATGTTTAGACACTCGAACGATTTCGAGTGATTTAAACTCTCTAATCGATGCGATTTCTAAGAGCTTGCAAGTCCTTTGCCAAAATAGAATTGAGGGGGCCTGAAGTGCGTCGATTCAATGCATACTTTCCACTCCTCCTGTTCTCCTCCATGATTTTGTTGAACCGGTTCGCTCTCGACCGGGTCTGGTGCGCTTTCGTTGTTTCCTAGTTTCATCATCTGCAATAACAAAAAGTATTATTATTATTATTATTATTATTATTATTGTCAAAGAGTCGATTTTCACGATAGTAAAAAAATACCTCTAGCATTTCGTCGCTGATACCGTTGAGCAAGCACGAAAGAAATTCTTCGGCATCCTCTTGCCTGCCTTCGACAGAAAATACACTGGCGCAAGAAGTGTTTTTAAGCATGGTGTAAACGTAGGTGGGTTCGAAGGCGATGCCAGACTGAACGTTGATCACAGCCTCGTCGCTCTTTTTCTGCGCTCTGTCTCTCCTCGGTAATCTGGCTCCGGCTGACAACGGAGAGAATTCGTGGACGAATCTAATCCTGTGAGATAAATTGTGATTAGTAAAATGGACGAGAGAAGAATCTTTGTGATTCTTACATGTTCGTAGTCAAGTTGTTCGATGTACTGTTCCTCGAGGTGGTTCTCGAGTAGGGCAAAGCGACTAGGAGATTATAAAACGGAGGACAAGCGAGGAGAGCCTGCAAGATGCTGTTGATGTAGCAATAATTGTTCCTGTTTATCAGACCACGAGGCAACAGACTGACCGTCTGCTTCTCCATCTGGTACTGCAGCAAAAATTCTGCGAACCAAAGATAACAATGATTCAGTTAAAGACACGAAATCAAAGACCAAACATTCTTTGTTTCACCTCCGGTCTTGTAGGCGTCTAGGTCGTCGAATTTGTTCGAGGAATTGTATTCCTCCTGTGGCTCGTTTCTGTTCGAAGCGGATTCACTCCCGTTATCAGAGTTCCCGAAAGCCCTGGGCTTCCCTTGAAGCTGTCTAGTTCCCGGCGCCTCGTTCGGCGACGAATTGAACTTGGAAACTTCCGGGTCTCCTATGTCTATCCGCAAAGGATTGATTCGGGCTGTCGGTTTCCCGTTCGGAAGACCTTCGGTGCTCGTCTTCTTCAATATACTAGCCCAGGACATGCCAGATGCCTGAGGCTGCGGAGCCACGACTTCGGGTTCTTGGACTTCTACCACTGGAACAGGAACAGGCTCCGAAACTATGGGTTCGATCTTCTCCTCCTTTGGCTCTTCTTTGACGACTTTGACGACTGGCTCAGGCTCAGGCTCAGGCTCAGGCTCGGGTTCCGGCAGAGTTTGAGGCTCCGGTTCCGGTTCTGAAAGGCTGGTCTGAACGAGTGACACGGTTTCCTTCCTGAGTTCAACACCGTTTTGTTCATTCTTTTGCTTAACTTGTATACTGCTGTTAATATTGACGTAGGGAACATCGCTCGTCTCGATTTCTGTCACCTGGTTATTAACCGTGGCTACGATGTTGTGTTCTATCGTCAAGTTTACAGGAGGCACTTTATTGTCATTGTTAATATTACTTAAACTACCGCTACTATCACTATTCTTATTGTTATTGCTCGTAAGCTGGGAGCACTCCCCCTCGCTATTGGCTTCGATTTTACTGTTATTTACAATCACCGTCGTAACACAGTCTATGCTGGTCTGCGACGTGTCGTTTTTTTTCTGAATGCTTATCGGCGGGGCCCCGTAGCTGCTTCCCTGGGGCCTCGGCGCCGGTTCCCTCTTTCCCACGTGCTTCTCGTTTCTCTGTCTCTGAGTCTGCACGGACGGATGCCTGTACTGACTCGGTTGGCACACCTGGGGGTACCCTGGGTGCGATATCTGCTGCGAATACATCGTCGCGCCTCCCGTCCCGTAGTAGGACCTCTGTCTCTGGTTGTTTTGGTGGTGATCCGGAGTCTGGTAGTAGATCGTACCCGTGTACTGCCTTGGGATCCTCGGGTGATACTGTGCCTGCGTCGCGTGGTACGCCGGCACCATTTCCGGCCCCGATTCCATGTAGCGATTCGTATCCCTCTTGCTACCTCTTCCGCGGTTGCTCCGCCTCCGATCCCTGCTCATGGGCTCGTGGATTTCTGGACCCTGCATATAGGGCTGCTGGTATTCCATGTAGGCATGCATGCTGACCTCCTGGCCAATCTCGTACATATTGGGCTGGGCGAGAACGACCCCGGGGTAGACGGCGGTCATCATTGGCGGTTGCGGATGGGCGTAGACGTGCGGAGTCTGTATCGCGGTCATTACCGCACCTGGGTCGAGCTCAGGTTCGTAGATCTGAGTCTGGTCGGGGTCTGAGGATGAATTTGGATCAGTTTTTGGGGCCTGAAAGGGATTTTTTAATCGTTTTACCATAGTTAGGCCAAGTTTGCGAGGCTTCGATGGGTTCGATCTGGACGACGGGTTCCTCGTACTCGTATTCATCCTCTCCCGTGTCCCAGGGAAGCTGTAGGACCTCGGTGGCGGCTCCGGAGACGAGGGCGACGGTTATTTCGTCTCTTTCTCTATCGTCTAGCCCGGATAAATCCAGAAATTCGTATTCATTCTGAAAATTGATTGAATTCTAGGTTGGGAATGTTCGCGAATTTATTTGGTTAAACCTATCGAGCATATTTCGTCGATTCGTGGAGGATTTTTTATCGACGATCCACCGATACGATGATTTATCTTCTCTCTAATCATTCGGCAGCCGGTATAACGAGGCGAGAGCACGAGGATAAATATTGGTGCCGCAGGGAGAGGGGGGGAGGCATCGAGGATTACGTACCTTGTATTTTATGTCCATTTCATTTGGCTGGTTGTTGACCGTTGTTGGTTTCAATTGGGATGAATAAAGCTGGTATCGAACATGCGAAAGCGTTGATAGATGACGTTTGATATTTTTTATTATTTCCTGCTTCTCTCGTTGATCTTGCGCCGATTTTTTTACACGAGTGTATATATATGTATAGTTTTATTATTTACGTTTTCTCGCTACTGCGGTTATCGATATTCTTTGTTTCGTGGTTTAAGAAAATTAAAAAAAAAAATCAATTTTTATTCGATATCAGTTACGTGTTTTTATTAAAATATTATTATTTTCATTTCACGGTTAAAAAAAAAACGTTGCCGAAACTTTTTCAAGTCACTGCTACTACTGCTGCTGCTGCTGCTGCTGCTCCTGCTGCTCCTGCCTCTCCCCGGTCCCCGGTCTACCAAAAAACCATGCGCCATTGACTGTACACTGCACGGCTTCAACATAGACGCGTGACTCGATTGTCTAACTGAGGCGCATTCGCGTTGGGGCTGATTTTCATCATAATGATGCCAATCAGATCATAGCGCCTAACTTCAGAGCGGTGCTATTCGACATCTGATTGGCACATCATTATGATGCGCCTAACTTCAGAGCGGTGCTATTCGACATCTGATTGGCACATCATTGTGATGAAAATCACTTTGATCCCAACGCAAATGCGCCTCTGTTTTGCACCTAGGGATGGGCGATATATATCGATATATCGAAATATCGATATTCTCTCCGAAAAATATCGATATTTATCATCGATATTTGGCTTCCGATATATCGATATATCGACATTGTAGTAGTCATATCGATATATCGACATTGTAGCAGTCATATCGAATATCGATATTATAACAGCCAATATAAGGCCTGAAACTGGCGAGATCACAACATTTCGCGATCTTGAAATTTTGAAAATAGTCTTAGCCGTAGCATCACATAGGTATACTCCGTAGTCCGTTGCGTCCGCAGTAGAATGAGTGGTAACATTTAACGAATTTACATCGATATATCGGTACTCGATACTCGATATTTTAATTTATCGATACGCCGATATTTATCGATATGATATATCGATATTTTTTTCATATCGCCCTTCCCTAATTTGCATCGACGAAGCCTCTCTACTATAGCCGCTTGTTCGATGCTCGAGGGATGTATTCAGCGGCGGGAAATTTTTTTGAAAAATTTGAATACGGGAGAATCAATGACACACGTGTTTCGCGGTTTATATTCTTTTTTATCCAAGTATCGACTGATTTATAGCTAAAAACAAACTATTTTCACTGTATAAAACGAAGAAAAACAAAGTTAGATGAATTGAATCATTTTTTTAATTTTTCAAAACGAGTTAAATTGCACAATTTTGAAACTTTATCGACGAGTCGGTATTAAATTATTTATTTATTCAATTATTGATCAATTTGAACTATATATATGAACCTGAGCATATTTATTTTCATTTATAATTTTCAACTTTCGATTCAAATTTATGATAATTTTGTTACGGCATCTAATCAACGTTGTTTTATTCGCCTGTTTATTCTCACCACACATTTAAAAAGTCTATATCCACCATTGACAGGATCCTGGATGGCGAAGATTGAGGATTCCGGATGTTTCCTGACCTCCGGAGGAATCGCCTCGAGCAGTCTAGTCGAGGCTCCGTTGGTCAGAGACCGATTTAAGACCCGTTACGAAGACCCGCAGCTGAGAACAAGGGTCGCAGGGCTCTTGACGACCGTGGCTTACCAAAAGGCTCGTTTGATAGCTGAAAAACTCCACCAGCATTTATCCTTCAGGTTTTCTACCCCGGAAATAAGAGGAATGCTGCAGGTTGACTGGGACGAATACGTTCAGAAAATGAGAACGGTGCGCCGCTCATATTCTCGATAAAACCCATCTCACGCTAGTTCTATTCATCGCCTCCCTTCCAGCGAGTCGGAAGCAAAATATGGAAATCTGACCGTCACGTTCTCGTCTTCGTCAACGAGCACTACATCGGCGATGACAAAGACTTTACGGAGTACCTCAGAGAGAGATACGTCCTCCGATTACCCATGAAGGAGGGATTCTACCAAAATCTCATTACCGAAGACTTCAAACAACACGTAGAAGGATCTGGGGTACTCTCGTCTATAAAGACTCATTTTCATCCGCAAATAATAAACTTTATCAATTTTTCAGAGAGACTACGTCTACTTTACGTTCACGGTAGACAATCGAACGATCGGATCATTCCTTTTCGTGGTAAGAAAATCGATCGAGGAGAGACTCCGCAGAGTTTCCAGAAACAGAATCGATTTTTACTATCGGGATGACAAAAATTGCCTAAAGAATTCTCGAAACCGAAGGAAAACCTGCGGAGCCTGTTTTAAACAGTCCGAATCTGACTTTGTCAACTTTTGTCCAGTTGTATTCAGACCTTTTGCCGAAGACTTGTAAGAATTTCTTAGACCTGTGCGTCGGTGACTGTGGAGAAACCGAGACCGGTGTACGTCTGCATTACAAGAGCACTATCGTCCATCGCATAGTTAAGAACGGATGGCTTCAGTGCGGAGGTGACGATGGAGTTTCAGACGATCCAAAAACTCCCACTAGTTATTATTTCCATCGCCAGATATCGAATTCCTGCAAGGAGGAGGAGGCGCAGCAACGAACGGAGCAGCGATGCTCGACGAATCTTACTGCGTGCCGCATAACAGACGCGGAGTACTTTCCATGGCTAATAATGGAAAGCACAGCAACGGCTCGCAGTTTATAGTCTCTCTGAAACCTAATCCGTGGATGGATCATTACTACGTCGCTTTTGGGTCCGATTTACAGTGTCGTTGATATTCGGAGCACCGCAAGACCCTGGAGTCTCTAGCTAACGAGTTTTTCAGACAATTGGTAGACGGAGTGGAAACCCTAAGAAGAATCGAGCAGATTCCGACGTCGTACGAGAAACCGTTGAGACAGATAGTCGTCGCGCGTTGCGGAGAGTACTTCTTCGGCGAAGAACCGGAGATGGAAGCCGGACCGGACTTGTTCCTCGTCGGTATTTCCAGTTCTTCGTCGTTCTATCTTTGAGCTGATTATTTGATCCCGAACAGAAACACGTCAGCGGATCATCCTCCCCACAAGCAGAGGGCGAGTGTCCGAGCCCCTGCAAGTACCTCTACTCCGGATTTCCAGGGGTGAAACCCTGGCTCGACAATATCGCTGACAAATTGGACGATCGGGACACGATCTCGCTCCTCATGGCCGAACGATACCTCGGCGGTCTCTATTCTCTGGCGACCGACTACCTCCCGGGTGCGTGTGAAAATATCTTCTCTCCAATTTTACATGATTATTTATTACATTGCAGGGATGGACATGCTTCCTCGTGAAAAACGTATCGATAAACCAGACGGGAGACTGAATCTAGACATGCGGAGAGTCTGTCCGACGTGCGATCCGACCAAAGACAATGAATTTTCGTTCGACTTCGAAGGAACAACCGAGGAAGAAAAAATATCGCTCGTACGCGAAGCTGGTAGAGAGATAGTAGCCTCTGCGATGGGAGCTTGTAGCGACGAGGTGAAACGAGATTTGGATTAAAGCTCGAGAGCCTAGATTCTATGGACTGATTTAATCCCCAGGCGAGTTTGGAACGGATTTCAATGGACGGAGCTGGAACTGCCCAATGGGTGCTTGAACTGGCTTGCGAAATAGCTGCGGCTGCTCTTTCCAGAGTTAAGAACGTAGAGCAAAAGCGAGGGTCTTCCGAAGACGTGGATAATCGGAGCGAGACCACCCTGAGGTATTTGAGGTATTAATCAATCAGAAACGCAGGTTTCCATCAATTTTGGTATGTTATAGCGAGAAGGCGCAGAAGATAACGGCGGGTTTGGTCAGTCCGGAGGGGATTTCCCTCGTGGAGGAGATACTGAAGGAGGCTTTGCTCCACGCAGTCGAGATTGGGAAGGACTTTGACGATTCCGAAAGAGCCTCGGACACTTTTGGTGGCTGAGGAACCTGAATTTCGATTTTCAAACAAAGAATATTTTAAGATAATCAAAATATTCGTGCTACAAATTTATACAAGTGTATATAATGATCGATATATGTACATTTGGACAGAATAATAGATCTGAAAACAACATCATGCAAATTCTGTAACGATATAAATGAAAATAATATCAAATTCAATTCAGTTTTCCTAATTCTCTGTTCCGCTATTTCTTTTTACGAAACAATCCTCTCCCTCTGACTTTTGATCCGCCTCGACCACTTCGACCGACGAATGGTTCTTCCTTCACTGCGTTTCGTTTGTGCAATGCTTCGTGCAACAGTTTAGCGTCGCTGCGGTTACCCAATATCTCAGCCAACTGGACCTAATAAGACGATATAAAATTGATAAAAATACAGGAAATTCTAGGAATGAAATTTCTCAGGCACAGATCAAAAAACGACTGAAAAGCTAATGAAATTACTTCAGAAAGAGTGATTAGACGATCCAGGGACTCTCCCTTGTTCAGTAATGTACATAAATTTTTAGAATGAACACCGGGCAGTTTAGAAACAAAGTCTTGGATCTTGTTGTATTTATCGACGATAAATTCCTCGTCGGCGTTCTCGTCTACTCCGATCGCTGCGGCTTTGGTAGCGTCCGGCTGCTCTCTGTCTTTCTATTGAAACAATAATAAATTCTTATTTCAAATTTGAACTCCAAACGTGAAGAGTTCGTAGAAATTCACCTTCAGCTCTTCAAATAGTTGCGAAGTAGCGCTGGGACTTGGGGACCAAATTAATTTTAGCTTCGGAAAGTGCAGCGTAAGTAGTTGAAGCTTCGCCGTAACTTCGGTGCTCTTGATATCCGTGCTCAGAAAATAGTTGTTCTGCAATGTTTCAGTGAAAATGTATCAACGAAACAACTCTAGTTCACTCAATAAGCTGATTCGCGAATAAATTAACGGACCTGGAAGCAAAATGGCTTGTTAGGGTCAAACTCGATCAGAAGCATCGGTTTGGCGTAGAATCGAGTCATGGCAACCGCTTGATTATACAGTCTCCCGGAGTTGAGAGATCCGATCAAATCAGAGATGCTTTTTCTCTCGATGCAGATTTCTGGGGACAAGATGTAGTCTCCGATCTTCGACAAACAAGAATAGAGAAAAAAAATTTAGTAGATTAAAATCATTCGAGTGAATTTCATTGATCGGTGGAATCTGATCCTTTCCATCTAAAAAACGATGAGATTCTCACCAATAGAGTCACCGGCTCGATTTCTATTCCTCGTTTGTGTATCAGCGCAGGTAACTCGCTCCTGAATTCTCTCATATCGACGATCACCTTCTCGACCACTTGAACAGCTTCCGCCTGAATTCCACCCTTCCGAGTGTTTTCAGCCTCTGGAATTGGACCATCGGTGCCTCGGGCCAGAGTCGGACAGTCACTGGACTTGCCGTCCTGATCCTCGGGCACTACCATCGTCTATGGATACAAAAAAATACAACTGTGATTAATTACAGAATATTGAAGGTGGTGAAAAGAATCAATTTCGTTCTTGCTACTTTTTACACAGCTTAGGACCATCTTTGAGGATCAATTTGAAAGCTTGACGAACGTCCTAAGTGAATTATCATCAACGCTACAGCCATTGCGCAGGATTTTTTCATCGAATTCGAATTCTTCAGCTCCTGACATCGAAGTTTCATGAATTAATGATATTTGGAATTACAATAGACACTTTTAGACCGTAAAAAGAAATTCTGAATCAATTCCTCAGATATTGCAAGTCAAAAAGATTGATCGCATTACCATCGAGACTATAAATGCTGAATTTAGTTCTTTTGAGATTAAAAATGGTATCGAAATTTCATCATTTATAATATCCATCAAACTCTGAACAATCCTCATATCCCAATATCTCTAAGCTGACTATAAAAAAGCTAATCGAAGTTCCTAGATAGTAGAATCCGGTCTCCTCACAGCCTTGGTCTTTATGAGCATATCAAAGGCCTCCTTTTCCCTGCGCAGCGAGGTAAGATAGGCCTGCTCCTCCACGGAGCCTCCATACACCAGGAAGAACACCTTGAGTTTGACCGAAGGATTACAGCTCTGGTACACCTGAAATCGGAGAACGGATGTCTTTGTTTTCAATTCGTTCTCCAAGTGTCTCAGCGTTAAAATTTCACCTCCAGTTGCCTGACTGCGGATATATCAGCGGAGTACATGATTACGTAGCTGGGCACAGCCTCGTTTAGTGTTTGCAGTAACGCGGTGGGATCACCGTCCTTTTTTAAAGATTGTACGACGACAAGCGGCGCGACTTTTGATATAGTCGTTAAATCGAGTTCGTCGAGCTGTTGAAAGACAGTCATTAAATCAATCACTTATCAATGTCTCCTTATCAATTATACCTGAGAACACTCTTCGAATTGCTCAGGAAAGTCGGCGCCGGACGATTTCTGAGTCAGAGTTAAAACGTAGCTGTCCTTGTCCACCGAGTCTTCGTTCTCTGGGATCGGGTCAGGGGCGGCGGCAGGCTCCTCTTTCTGATCGCTAAAACGAAGAAGAACGTTTCAAGACCGAAGAATGAGTATTTGAGGCGATTTTCGCAGGTTCATGAGACCGATCGTACCTCGACTTGCATATTTTGTTCAATTGCAGTCTGCCGATTGCTTTGTACAGCAGATATTCCCCCGCACCCATCGTGAGATAGCTCTTGAGCTGGTTACACGCTATCCTGTCCTGAACCAGGACAAGAACTTTCTTGTGTTCTTCGGGGTCGTCTTTCCCCGCTGTTATATCGTCTTGGATCTCTCGGAGGATTTCAGAGAGCGCTTTCCACTTCGGACTCGACTCAGGCTTCAATTCTGCGAGGAGAAAGAATCGGTCGGAAGATAAATTACTTGGAAACGATAAAAATAAAGACGATTTTCAACATTTACCATCCTTCTCGTTGTAGACTCTCCTCTTGGCGCAGATGAACAGATCTTCAACGGCGTCTAGGAGCAGCCAGCCGCTGCTGTTCATCGCATACTCCGCAGTTCTCAGGCGATTTAGAGTAGCGTAAAATGTGACGGAGTCCTCGTGGTTTAAAGACCTGTAATTATTTCGTTTTACTTCTATCCTCCCTGCTTCGGAGAGTCTCACACTCACACTAGGAGAGATCGTATAGTTTTCAGATCTGCGACTAGCTGTTTGGTCTTGAAGCTTAGCTGATGCCATATCGGGTCCAACTGATGCTGTAAAAGCTTGTGGAATTTCTTCGCTATCACGTTCTCCACCGTCACGTCTTCCAGCTCCAACTGAAATCACAAGGTTTAGAATATTTCGATATAATTTCGAGGGACGAAAGCTTACATATTTGTTTAGTCTCTTCAATTCCTTAACGGTGTAGTTCATCACGTCGAGCAGAGCTGTTTGGATGCTCAACATCTTCGGCGTCAGTTTCGCGTGGAGTTCGATCACCTCCGGCTACAATAAACGATATCGAGAATAAAAAATCGGTCGATCTTGCGAATTAAGTTTAGAATCACCTTCGATTTCGATAAACTGTTGCTGACTAAGGCGTGAAATCGAGGCCATAGATAAAGCTGCTTCACGAAGAGGCTTTTCATCACGCGTTCGACCTGCGAATAACCGACGGTGAAGGCGAGCGCCGAGTTGGTGAACGCTTTGATGAATCCGGTCTGAAAATTGACAAATAATTATGAATTCTGCGTCTAGCACGATTTTAAAGCAGCCACCTTATTGTTTTGCCTGAATAAACGAAGGGCGAAGGCTTCTTGAAACGAGTTTAAGATATTGTGAGCCCTGTAGACGAGAATTCCGGTCATCAGGTTCAGCGGAACGCGATTTTTCAACAAATCCACGACGAAGATTCTCCCGGACACGAATAAAACTCCGCCGTCGAGGTACATGAGCTCTCTGAAAGTAGGAAACGACGATTCAACGATTTTAGGCCCCGGGTCTTTGCGAGGGAGGCGATTTTACCTCTCGTGAGAGGGAAACTGCGCCGTTACAACTCGGGGCAACGGCGCCACCCCCATGCTCTCCAGTCTGCCGATGAAGTAGGATTCTTCGAAGTCGTTGGTTCCCAGGACGACGACCAAATTCCCCGGGTCTGAGTACACTTTCAGTATATTTATGAAGACGGTTTCGAGCCCGAGACCCCTGAGGAAGAAGCACGAAATTATTCATCTTGATCCTTAAACTTTGTTGATTGCAGACGATTCGATGCTGACTTTGCACAGACGACTAGACCGTCGTCGTGAAGGACGTCTAGGAACATCTGATTCTCGTATTCCAGCATGACGAACGTGGGAGAAGGTTTACTTCAGGTCACAAGAAGAATATTTGGAAGAGAACGTCGATCAGCGACCAGAGAAGCGCCACGGCGAACGAGGATCTTTCCTTCTGAAAATAAACGATTCATTATCGCGTCTGAGACGTCGCGTTTCCTCAGGATCGTGGCATTCACCTTCGGCTCGTAATCTCTCTGAAGACTACCTCCGGCCTTTCTGTAACTCTCAGTTTCGTCTTCCTCGGGTGATTCGGCGAGCTGGTAAACCTGGAGAGAGTATTTGCTGATATCGTGAGACGGGTGTCCGTAGACTCCGATTCCCACCGGTCTTTTGAAACTGGTATAGAAAAAAAGGAAACGGAATGAATCGTGGAAACGATGAATTTGGAGAACCACAGGATCACACCTTTTCGGTATGAAGATAGTATCTTCTCCGCAAGTCGTTGAACGTAGACAATAATGCTCCGGTTCGTACGTGGGCTTCGTTGTTGTCTGCGATATGTATAAATCTGCGTCTCCGCTTCTGGAATTAAGGATTATTATTATTATTGTTCAATAGAAAGGCAGGAATTTTCGTTCCAGGGCTAGATAGCGATAGCGATAGGGGTCCAAAATAAGTGAGAAAAGTCAGTTTTTTTACTCCAAAAAGTTACTAATAAGTGGGAAAAATCAATTATGACTCAGTAACTGCATCAACGGTCGTTGCAATGGGTCGTAATTTTAATTCGAGTAGAACACAAGATTAATTTGAAGCGATTTTACACGATATCGAACATATTTGAGAAATAAGAAAATATATTTTGGCAGTGCGAGACCGAATTATGACCCCGAAAGTGACTCAAGTGATCAAATCTTGCAAAAGGTGACTGAATAAATTTTTAATTTTCAATCATTAATATTTCAAAAATTTTTAAACTTTTTTTTTTTTTTTTTTTTTTT
>JAFFZH010013794.1:8845-21428 GCA_018420115.1 Euura saliciscinereae | reverse complement strand
ATGGTTCATAAACATCAGAACATTTCCTATAATACTCTGAACCAGTGTTGAGCGAATTCGTATTACAAAATACAATTGTAATTCATTATTGTTATAAATGTAATTTATTATTGTTTTTATAACAATTTTGATTGGCAATTATAACAATAATAACTGACAATTGTAATTTATTATTGTTGCGATTACAATTGTAATTTATTATTGTTGTAAATTACAATTGTAATTTATAATGGAAATGTAATCAATTGCACTTAACCTCAATCTAACCACAAAATTTGAATCGCGCGTTTCGGCGGGTTGAAAGAAAAACCAAGTTAGCTTGAACGAGGCATGGCTGGAATCCCTCTCTGTGCGGGTCCGATCACCGCGAACCACTGGCTGTCTACGCTCACGCCGCCGCCATTTCCCCTAGACCGAGTGACCGGTATACAGGGTTACTCACGGTATATACCTGAGTGGTTTAGTTCCGGAGAGAACTATTTCGTGGCCATGCTATTGATATATTGATTGATATATCGACGGGTCCTGAGGAAGCAGAGGTATCTCGGCGGGCAGTCTAGAGCAGGCGTAACTCGGAATACGCTCCAAGAGGAGTATAGAGGTCCGTAACACTTAATACACAGTTTTCTGATTTACGTTTCAGTTCTGGACTGTCCGCCGAATATGTCCGTTCCCTCAGGTCTTGACGATATGATCAATTCTCTAACTGCGCTGGTTATGGTTATCGCACGCCCACTTCTAGCTCTGTGAAGAAAATGTGTACATTGCGCTATGCTCCGGGGGTTTGCTTCGATGACTCAGCTTTCAATGTACATATGGCGGCACAGTTATTAGACTACTGGAGTAAGGATAGTTACACGACTTGAAATCATCGGGTTCTAAGAATACCTTGGTGGACCGGATAGAACGGACGAATCTTGTCATGCAATTTATAACAGGAGTACTATCTCGGAAGACTTTATTGAGTGAATACCAATGATTATTTATACACTGATTTTCTGATTTTCTTACTGTGAACATTTTTTAAGATTTAATTTGTATTGAGCAGTGACTATAACCCTGCCTGTAAGTAACTCCGCTGTTGCCGCTCCCAAACCCGGATGAGAAGGGAGGAGGGCTGCGCACAGGGTTCCACGTTGCGAATATTTACTGTGAATGATTTTGACGGATCAATTTATACAACCCAATAAGGGTTAATATTTCATGTCTGCCTCTAAGCAAAAGGCAGAGTTACAGAAATCAACTGGACATACATTTACGCGTTCTCATCAACATTTCCGACAATATCTAGCGTTTCGTAAAAGAAAATTCAAATTTTTTTACCGTCCATCCAATGGGGTATACTCAATAGAAATAATCGGTCAGAAAAATACTGACAACCGAGCGAGCATAGCGAGTGAGGATCTACGAAGACCCAATCGAGCAAGCACAGCGAGCTAGCGCAGTTAGCAGGAAGTAAAAAAAATATACAAAAAGTAGTGATATCCCCCAAAAAGCACATCTGGTGCAAAAACCTTTCGCCAAGTACATTAATGTGGTCCACCCACAAAATTTACCAACAAAATTCTTTCACACAAAATCTGTTTTCAAAAATACTCACCAACAAAAATTCGTCTTCTACAAAAAGTCTTCTTCCAAAAATTCGTTTTCAACAAAAGTCGTCCTTCAAAAAAATCTCTGTAAAAGGATTGATATCAAATACAAGTACCAAGTACAAAAAAAAAAAGAAAAATCAAAACCTATAACGTTGTGCTCGTTCGCTCGCTACGCTCGCTCACTCGATTGGGTTTTCATAATTTGTGAGGAGAAAAATTGGGAGCATGAGTTTCGAGAAGAGAAAATTTTCGAAAGAAAAAATTAAGGGAGTGGTACTTGGCGGGCCTCCAAAGCAAGATAAAAAAATGTGACTCTTAGACCTCAGTGGTCACTCTTTCACTCACTCACACTTGGCCCGCAAGTACCACTCCTTTAATTTTTTCTTTCGAAAATTTTCTCTTCTCGAAACTCATGCTCCCAATTTTTCTCCTCACAAATTATGAAAACCCAATCGAGTGAGCGAGCGTAGCGAGCGAACGAGCACAACGTTATAGGTTTTGATTTTTCTTTTTTTTTTTGTACTTGGTACTTGTATTTGATATCAATCCTTTTACAGAGATTTTTTTGAAGGACGACTTTTGTTGAAATATATTATATAATATCATAAATACACAAAACTCATTATGAAACGCAGTTGAAATATTCCAATTATTATTACGCCCTGTATCCTGTAACTTGACAAGAAACATTCGCGAAGTAATCTTCTGCGGACAATAAATGTGAGAAAAAAAAATAATAATAATATCGGGTTTTGATCACGGGACGCAAAAGTGTGAAGCCGAGACGCTAGCCGCTGCGCCGCCGCTTCGGTTGAACTCGACGCGTGCTGAAAAGCAGGTAAGGAACGTCGAAAACTTTGGCCGTAATTTTCTCGGAAACGGTTGAGTGTCTGAGCATAAGCCGAGACACGTGTTCGCTTATTTTCACCCCTCTTTCACTGAGCGAAGTCCCAGGTATAGTACATTTCGATACTAGAACGAACATTTTTTTTTTGACACGAGTGAGAGGTCTGTCGCCCGAGCGAAGCGAGGGTGACAATCTCACGAGTGTAAATACAAATTTTTCACGTGTATCGAACAAAATTGTTCATCACAAACGTGCGTAAAGTGCGATTATATGCACGCTTGCGTGCATATAAAGGCACTTTTCCGCACGGCGTGATGAAAAATAGGGTTATGGCACTTCTGGAATTCTCCTCGTGTGTTGGCTTTTAATTTACTGATACGCCTAAGTCTCTTATCTATCCTAAGAGTCTTACAATCGTACGTATGATAACGCGTCTGCTTTCGATTTGATATTCTCCCTATGTCTTCGGTCCACTTTCTTCAATATTATGACTTTTTGGTGGTCATCGAATCTGACGAAAAGTTTTATCGAGTGGTACGGAATTACTTGCCTTCACTAAGATACAGTCTAAAAATATGTAAATACACCAATGTGTAATTTGTTAAATACGCCAGTTGGTCATTTGTTGCAGATGAAGTAATTGGAATGAGTGTTTCGTGTTAGATAAAATTCTATGGTATTCTTTGGAATTGGGTATATGAAATTATTCAGAAATTTAGAATCTGTTTCGAAAAAATTCTAGGAAATTCAGTAGACACTTTTCTACCACAAATGCAATGAAAAACATGTTTTTTGCCCTCCTGAAGGGGACGAAAGTCATAGTTTTTTTCTCGGGGAAATAAACCGGTAAAAAACTCAAGTGACCACAGCAATAGGGAAATAAAACCAAGAAATGCTGCACCTAGTGGAGAACGCCGTTCTCGTAACTCTATTCTCACTTTCACTTGTTTTTAATCCATGTGGGGTAGAGAAAAGTATGTGCCATGCGAAGGAGCAGGCGATTTTCTCGCGTAATTTTGCAGAATATGTCTCCACAAAAAACGCCTGCTTTCTCCCCTTGATGCATGATACACTATTATACAAATTCGAACTACATTTGATAAAATAGAAATGTTCGTTCCCGGGTTGTTTTTATAATTTTTTGCGCAAAAATACTGGAAAAATACGATAAGTCCGTATAATAGTTGGTGAAGCATGAAACAGCTGGATTCTAATAACGTGCTGGTCTTCACTGCTTCTCAGTTTTACTTTCCATCACAAGGTGTGAATTCTACAAAGATTTTGCGAAAATCTTCAATATAGAACTTCAATTTTCATCGACGCAGGACGCTTACGATATTTTGAATCGTTACAGATGAATTTCAGAATGCTGTTGACCACTTCTTTGCTGAGTGATTTTTCATTTCAATTGTCTGAAAATCCGAGAAACAATTTTCAAGTTGTGAGCTTTATTCATTCAAAAGACAATTTGAACTATTTTGAAAACCTTGTTTATAATTCGAGCCAAATGTACCGAATAATAATTCTAGGGGAGACCGGTGTCAGTTGTAACACGGTGTCAATTGTTACAACGCGAATAACGGCGCGATTTTGCGTAAAATGTCCGAATTGCTTGGACATATCTATAGCAACGTCCGTTTCGTTTTTGTTAACCAACGTTTTGCCAAATTTCATATGCTCTTTCCTGTATCTGTGTCGGCTTTTATGGTTTTTTACTCCCGTGAGTAACTTTATCACTCCCACTATGATTTGGTCTGGTATCTAACAATGATTTTTTTTTTAATAATTGCTCGATTCTATATTGACCTATGATGATTTGGCTATAAATGATGTCAATCAGGATTCGTAGATCATGAGGCGTAGGATAATATTTAATTTATTTACTGAAAAATGTTGCAGGTGTCAATTGTAACACGCCGATCTGTGTCGGTTGTAACACTATAAAAATCAATGCACTGAACGCAAAAAATGGGCATACATCGGTTGCACCGATGGTGGTGCATTCTTCATCTGCGATGACTGCTCAGAAGCTCAACTGTCTTATTTGTCGTTCAATTCCCGTTATAAATTTTATTGCAGAGATATAAATAGCTTCAATTATATTAAGATTGGAAATGTGTGTTTGTCTTTATGAAAAAAATATTAAATAACAATGTATTAGTTTACTGACGACCTTTGAAATCAGTTTTGAGGGAGTAAATAAATATGTTCCATACAATTATGTCATGGGACTTCTATCGCTACCGTGTTACCATTGACACTTAAGCTGTTACAATCGATACCGGTAAGGTGTCAATTGTAACATGTGTAGTAATGCCCAACTTTGATTTTTATTGCTAATTTTTGAAGTTATTTTCGAACCTAAGAAATAGAATCAGCGAGAGTGAAGATCAACGAACTTGCTCGAAAAAAAAATTTGTAAATGAAAAATATTGAGCGAGAACAAAAATATTTTACCAAAATTGTTACAACCGACACCGGTCTCCCCTAAACAATAAAAATTGTCGATACCGGATAGTTTTCTTCTTAGACAATCAAATCGTTCAATAAAACATAAATTACCGTTTCAGCCTTCAACAACCAAAACAGAATAGCGCCAGTACCACCAAACAAAGTTGAGCCAAAGACCATTTCAGAAGAAACAATCATCAAGGAGAAACAAGTGAGTTATATCAATCATCTTTATCAATCGTGACGCAATCTTTAACTTCCCGTTTCTCTGTTTTCAGAGAAATAAGGAAGTTGTTATACTCACCCCGAAAACAAGCTGGTTCAGGCTGTCTATGAGCCGACCTTTCGAGCCCGATACGAATAAAACCACGTTTCAAATTCCGGGTGGAAAAGAGCACGTTTCAAATTCCGGGCGGAGAATAACACGTTTCAAAATCCGGGTGAAAAAGAGTATGTTTCAGATTCCGCGTGGAAAAGAGCACGTTTCAAATTCCGGGTGGAACAGAGCACGTTGCAAGTTGACTCGAATACTAGCACGTTTCGAGTTCACTCGAATACTAGCCCGTTTGGAGTTGACTCGAATACTAGCACATTTCGGGTTGACTCGAATAATAGCACGTTTCGGGTCAACCTGAAACGTGCTATTATTCGAGTCAACCCGAAATGCGCTAGTATTCGAGTCAACTCCAAACGGGCTAGTATTTGAGTCAACTCGAAACGTGCTCTTTTTCACCCGGAATTTGAAACGTGCTCTTTTCCATCCGGAATTTGAAACGTGCTCTCTGCCACCCGGAATCTGAAACGTGCTTTTATTCGTATCGGGTGTCGCTTTGAACTTCTCGTAATTTATTTTTTTTCCAGCTATTTCACCTGACCTTAGATTCTTGAGCATCGGTTCGAAAAACCTTCGAGTACTAATTAGCATTTTTTTTGAAAATGCTACACTATTTTGGGGTATTTAGAATGTAGGGAAGAGCCGGGCAAAGTGGGCCCCTCCTAAAAATTGTTGTCACATTTTCAAAATTGCCGAACTTTGTACATTTCTTTATTTACTTGTATCAAGAGATGCGTAAGAACAAATGACAGATATTTTACGAAAACTGTCGGAAAAGGTGGGCAAAGTGGGCTCCTCTGAATATTGATCGGATTTCGGTTAACGCGGTTAACGTGAACTATGATGAATTTGTTGTAGAATATGGCCTGGCACAAGTAAATCAATAAATTTATAATGTTTCTCCGGTTTGGAAAAGTTCATCAAAATCTGAAGGGGCCCACTTTGCCCGCCTTTTCCTATAGGCTTAGTAGATATAATTAATTTGATGTTCAAAGTCTCCTGATGCAAGTAAATGAATAAATTCACAATTCGTTCTTTTTTGGGAGCGGCGGGGGGGGGGGGGGGGGGGGCACTGCCCGCAATTTTCCAATTCGGCGGTAGACGCTCATCTTCGGTCGGGTCTTAGTTTTTTGGTTGAAATAAAAAGATTCAACCAATAAAGTCTCAATTCGTAACATTATTCTCTGAAGGGGCCCACCCACTTTGCCCGCCCCTCTACTATAGGTGGTTTGGAAATCTTGATTCTCGATGCCGGGTCTTGTTTGTATATCCGCGATCAGGGAGCCCGAAAACCATATGGTACCAAGTTCCATCCGAACTCGTTGATCCGTTCTCTAGATATCGTCATTCTTATTGTATTTTTCAGAATTTCGTTATTCAAATCATTCGGAAAGTAGGGGAAACCGGGGCTTGTTGTCACGCCTTTTACTCCCTGATTGTTAGAACTTTTTCGAACGTTTTTTTCTCGAATCTTGAGATAGGGTATTAGAGATGCATCGTTTGCGCACGTAGAGAAAAATTTTTGTTGTTCCAAAGTAAGTCTGAGTAGGTTTTTCCGAATTATCGAAAAAAATCGTGCAGTGTGACCGTGTTACTGCCTCGGGGTAAGTTGTCACAGACCCCCGGGTAAGTTGTCCGAACGGGTCAAAAATGATGAATAATATTTTTTATAACACCTGCGTGGAAAGCTTGATTTTCGATGCCTGTGTCTGGTTTGGAAAGGGCCCCTTTTCAGATGAGTGAAAAAACGTGATATTTCTTCACTATCGTGCAGGCGCACATCGTGCATTATCGTCATTATTTCACTAACAGGCACCCGCACTTCAAGCAATCTACGTTTCTTCACTATCACGCACGCGCACTTTGAAATAAGTCGTTCAGTAGCGCCATCGGTCGGTGGCGACCTCCAAGCGTCCGCGAAGTGGTGCCCCCAGGCGGCAGCGATGTGTCAACCTAGATTATTGCCTAACTTCGGGTTGGTTATGATCGGCCATTTGCTCAGCTGTCAGATATTATTCGTCTGCATCTCAAATCAAGCTTTCCCGCAGGAGTTATAAAAATATGGTGTGCGATAAGTGCGGATAGGCGACATCTGCCTCGTGTGAAGTTTGAATCACTCGCTCGGCTCGCACAGCATTCACACTCGTCTCGTGTCATCCCGCACTCGCCTACAATATACTATTCCACCACACATGTATTAACAACTCGTGTTTTTTGCCCTTCTTAACGGGATGGAAGTCACAGTTCTTTTACCAGGGCAATAAACCGGGATAAAAACTTGTCAAGAGGGATAAAAACTTTGACAGAAGGGAAAAAAACTCTCGTAACCATAATAACGATGAAATAAACTAAGAAAGTGCTGCCCCAGTGGAGAACACCATTCTCGTGGTTTTAACCTCATTTTCCCTCGTGCTTTCATTGCATATTGTGGTAGAAAATACATATGTGTCATGGGAAGGAAGCAGGCGTTTTGTCTTGCGCATTTTGCAGAACTCGTCTTCACTCTCGGGCGCCCTCGGCGCCCTCGAATTGGAGCTTGTCCTGCAAAATCGGCGCTCGACAAAAAACGCCTGCTTCCTCCCTATGGTGCATAATATACTATTTTTGCATCTTTGCTTTCTTGTTTTTGTTTTGATGTGAGACAGTAAGAAGCTCGGGTTTCCAATGTATATTTTTAAGCCACAATTTTTGTTTTTCATTGTATTTTTTCCCGGAAACCACGAAACAGTCGACCGAGCCTTCGGAAACCCTGAAAACCGTGGAAAATTCGACCCAGACTCCGAAAATTCCAAAAACGTTGACGCGGACTCGAAAAACCACAGTACAGTCGAAATGCGGCAAGTCACATGTGCAAATCACACGTGACAACTTGGTCCAATGATTTCGTGACAACCTGCCCCAACCCGCCGTTTTGTTGAAAAATCCGGATATCTTGCTGACCCGCTATTCAAATATCAACGATATACAAATCAAAGCTACAAGGATCACCTCTCCGAATATCTCATTGCAATTACATATCCTAAGGCATCCGAGAAAATAAGAAAGAAACATATTAGAAGATAGAAAATAATTACTTTCGAGGTCTAATTCCAGTTTTTCAATCACTGCGACGCCACATATCAATCTATAGCAACGCTCGATCCGACATTCAGCAGCGGCGATATGACCCTTGTGACAACTAACCCGTGTGACAACTAGCCCCGGTCTCCCCACTGATGTGATCAAAGCCAAAATTTAATCAGTTCTAAGTTTAGGAAAGCCGCGGCGATGTGAGCCTAATTTGGCCGAAACCCGTGGAGTCGTTATCGACATATCGTCCCGACAAAAATTTCATCACATCATGGGCCATTCCACCAAATACCGTACGCAAATCCGGCTTTCAAGTTTTTGATCTTTTTTTATGAGTTCTAAACATTATTTGGACGTCATCAAGAAGATTTCTCGAGGTTGTATGTATGTATAAGTTTATTATTATGCCATGGCCCGAGCTGAGCCTGTAGGCAAAAGAAGTACATTACAGAAGTATACAGTTTTAGAGTGTGGAAGTAGGAAACTAGAAACAGATAATAGGAGAGAATACAGTAATTAATATAAAAGATAACAAGCAGCGTAGTGTTATATGTATGTGGGGCATTCCATGTCAACTCGACCAATGATTTTCCCTCAACATTTTTGAATCGCTTCATAATTTTTTCTACGATTTCCTATCTCAAAATGGCACTCCCAATTTTTTAAAGATTTTTTCCGCATTCCGTTAATTTTTTATCAATATTCAAACCCATATGAAAAAAGTTTTTTTTTTTAGATCTCAAAAAATTTTCAAAATCTAGTTTTTCATTCCAATCATTCTGGCACCTGACCCATGCTGGGACCTTTTTTTAAATTTTTTATAGCACTTTAAACATTTTTACCAATCTCGCAACGTTATAAAAAAATCTCAAAAAAAATCTCAAAAATCTAGTCTTTCATTCCGATCATTCTGACACTCGGTCCAGTATTATAGTATGGACTCTCGACCAATTCTCAAATATTCTCGATTTTATAATGAACATAATTTTACCACCAACAGCTCGAACTTCAAGTCTAAGAATAGGGTAAAAATGTAAAAATCATTGATTTATAATTAATATTTATTCATTTGTAGTTCATTTATCAACTTGTAGAATACAAAGACATTGAATCCCCAATACTCAAGAAGTGTTATACACTCGTTCTTTTGGCCACGTACTGGGTACGTTGAGTATTGGGGATTCAATGTCTTTGTATTCTACAAGTTGATAAATGAACTACTAATGAATAAATATTAATTATAAATCAATGATTTTTACATTTTTATCGTATCCTTAGACTTGAAGTTCGAGCTGTTGGTGGTAAAATTATGTTCATTATAAAATCGAGAATATTTGAGAATTGGTCTTGAGAGTCCAACACTATAATACTGGACCGAGTGTCAGAATGATCGGAATGAAAGACTAGATTTTTGAGATTTTTTTTAGATTTTTTTATAACGTTGCGAGATTGGGGAAAATGTTTAAAGTGCTATAAAAAATTAAAAAAAAAGGTCCCATCATGTGCCAGGTGGTAGAATGATTGGAATGAAAACTAGATTTTTTAGAATATTTTGAGAGTAAAGAAAAAACTTTTTCAGATGGGTTTGAATATTGATAAAAAATTAACGGATTGCGGAAAAAATCTGAAAAAAATTGGGAGTTCCATTTTGAGATGGGAAAATCGTATAAAAAATTATGAAACGATTCAAAAATGCTGAGGGAAAATCATTGATCGAGTTGACATGGAATGCCCCATGTACAATAGTGCATCATCTCATGATGCGATACTACTAAAGAATAACGGAATGAAAGTGGATTTGTAAACAATGACAGTCATAATGATAGCGAAAACTTAGGGCTAAGCGCGAGAACTAGTATTAAGATTTGATTGGTTAGGAACCTAGGTGTAGTTGAAAACTAAGGCATATTTAAGACTAGGCGCAGGACTCCTGAGACAGCAAGTGTTTATAAAGATTGAACTTGAAGGAAGGGAGCGAGGAGCTATCTTTTACCGCAGATGGCAAGCCGTCCCAGAAATGAATGGCGGAGAGTGTGAACGAATTTTGGTAGCTGTTTGTACGGGCAAAAGGGATTTTGAAATTTGAATGCTGAAGAGCAGTCAGCTTCGATTAATCTGGAGGAACGTCGAACATTAGGATCCGGATCGCAGAATAGTTCACGAAGATAGGATGGTAGTGAGGTTGCAAGGATTTGGTAGAGTACAGTACTCAGGAATAATCGATAGCGATTCCGTACTGATAACCATTTCAACCTAAGCCTATAGGGTGTAATGTGTACAGCCCTCCGCAGGTCAAAGACAAATCTGACCCCTGAATGTGATAATCGCTGGAGGTTGAGATCCAGCTGGGAGGTCGTGTCACCAAAAAGTAGCCTACAATAATCAAGATGGGGGAGAACAAGCGCTCATACCAGTATTTTCCTGACCTGAGGAAAGAGAACACCACCTTGTCGCTTCAACCGGGATAGAGTCACATGGACCTTCCTTGATACTTGGGCCACGTGACTCGCCCAAGAGAGATCCGCAGAGATATGAACACCGAGGTTTCGAACCACGCTTACGTACGGGACAGACTGGTTGTTGATCATGATAGACGGAAGATCTTGCTGACGAAGCTGTTTCAGGAAAGCATGACTACCTAAGATCATCACTTTGGTTTCGGTGACATTTAGTTTGAGGCCATTCTGCGATGCCCAATCCGAGACTGCCACTGCATCTAAGTTTATCCTGGCGATAGCCGAGAGTATCTCTCGGGGGGGGGGGGTACGTAGATAAATTTGGAGGTCATCCGCAAAAACCACATGCTCTGTGTGTCTGAAGCCCAATCCAATATCATTTATAAAAATGAGGAAGAGGAGCGGACCGAGGACGGAGCCCTGAGGCACACCAGAGAAGTTAGGCAGGAATCCGGAGTGACCGCCAGTGCACTCCTGAATGGCTCGAGTTCTTCCAGTTAGATACGAGTGGACCCAACTAACTACCTCTGTCGCCAACAGAAAGAGGAAAATGACCGACGGAACTGATAAAAATGGATTTGACGGTGTGTTTTGACCATGTGTACCGAAATCCTGCTCATGTTATTATTTACAACTAGGGGCTCCGCCCCTCCGCGCTTCGCGCGGCAACCCCGCTCGGCGCTACGCGCCTCGGGCACTCGGCGCTTCGCGCCTCACTTTTCCTAGGAATGGCTGGCCTAACTTTTTCTAACCGCCAGTGGCTGTTGGTACCCATTTCTAACCCTTCTTGGGACACTCATTTGTCCTAGGAATGGCTGGCCTAACTTTTTCTAGCCGTCAGTGGCTATTCTAACCATTTCTAACCCTTCTTGCGAACAACCCGGACGACGAAAACTACGACGTGGTAGACCGAGATGCCGGGAACTACGGTGCGATCAACCTGGACGACGGAAACTACGACGCGGTAGACCTGGACACCACAAACTACAACGCGAATAACCTGGACGACGGGAACTACGACGCGGTAGACCTAGACACCACAAACTACAACGCGAATAACCTGGACGACGGGAACTACGACGCGGTAGACCTAGACACCACAAACTACAACGCGAATAACCTGGACGACGGAAACTACGACGCGAACAACCTGGACGACGAAAACTACGACGCGGTAGACCTGGACAACGTGAACAACCTGAATGACGGAAACTACGACGCGGTAGACCGAGACGCCGGGAACTACGGTGCGATCAACCTGGACGACGGAAACTACGACGCGATCAACCTGAATGACGGAAACTACGACGCGAACAGCCTGGACGACGGAAACTACGACGAGACCTGGATGCCGGGAACTATGGCGCGATAGACCTGGGCGCCGGAAACTATGGCGCGATAGACTTGGACGCCGGAAACTATGGCGCGATAGACTTGGACGCCGGAAACGAAAAAACTATGGCGCGGTAGACCTGGACGTCTCCAGGTCTGTCGCGCCGTAGTTCCTGGTCTCCAGGTCTATCGCATAGTTTTTGGCTGTCCCGCTATTACGATTCGCGCCTTCTTTATATGTATAGAGGCGCGAATACATGGTTTATATGTATCGAGGCGCGACTACATGGTGCGATAGACCTGGACGCCGGGAACTATGGCACAACCGACCATAGTTACGCGACGATGAACGAAAAACTTTCCCATAGTTACGTGACGAAAACCTTTTTATTTATATAGAGGGATAAATAGATGAAGGAGTTTTGTTGATGTGTCGAGGTGAGCCTATTTCCTCGTCACGTGTGGTAGTGAGTCTCATGTGGCCAGTGCGCCACTCGTA